>ML813986.1:72165-84568 GCA_009831015.1 Picea engelmannii | reverse complement strand
AAATCGGGAGAAAACCACATAATGTTTTTTCTTATATGTCTTGAAGAATTACATTCATTGGAAGCACCAACTTCCTTTGTTTTCTAGCTGCAACTGGAAGGAGGCTCCAACCCCTTAGTTTCTCAGGCTACAACCTGAGGGAAACTCCAACTCTCCAATTCTCTGGCTACAACTAGAGGGAGGCTACAACCCCCTATGTTCTCCAACTACAACCGGAAGGTGGCTACAACCACCTGTCCTTGCCCTGTCCAACCGCCCTAAAGTAGAAGTAGAATGATGGAACCATTGACAACCTGTCACTGTGAGATATATTGTTGTACAACTGTATCAACTTGTACCACTGAATCCAATCTGTACAATTTCCCTGTAATCAATATGTACCTGAACTGAACATGTAGCTACAAAAATACAACAGGTACACGACCTGTAGTGATGCAGCCCGCGTATGTACAAGCCCTATCTGTTATGAATCCCTCGTATGTACATGCCCTAACTGTTATGTATCCTACATATGCCTTCTGGAACTAGGGTTTCTTTTCACTTGAAAACTTCTGACCCACTGTAACTTCTTTCACATAGATATGTAACCTGTCACTGTATCTAGACTATAAATGTACCCTTTTCATGCATTCTCATACATAACATTTACTCAATACAAATATGTCTCTCTCTAGTCATGTGCCATATAGGTGTGTGAAATCATGAACATGTATACTTTCCTTCACATGATCTTAGTCATCAAAACCTTTCTGATATTCAACCTCTCAATACATCAACAAATACAAGATCTCAACCATGTACCATAAAAAACCTTAGCCATATGCCAAGAAATACAAGATGTGCCTCAACAGGAAGTATCAATGATGAATATACCAGCACTGTATTTCAGTAGATCTGACTTATGTAGAATATTCCATGTAGCTATTAGTATATCTAGGGAGAATCCTCAAATCTCCATTGCCATTCCTCATGCATACATCAAAATCCAACTATTCATAGAAATAAGACATACCTTTTGAACCAATGGATGGATCTGATGTATCTGAGCACTTTAGACCTTCTTAGGAGCTTGATCTCAGAATCTAGAACCTCTGCATCTTCATCTTCTCAAGTTTCCATGGATTTACCAACATGTACTCACCCTGTACACAACTAGCCAGCCCGCATACGCACGCTCCCTATACACAGACAACCCACGTACTATACGCACCCTATACACAAACAACCCATGTACACCTCAGAAAATAGGGTTTTCTATAAATCCAAGAATTTAGCCGTCAACCCTTCATTCTACCTCAAACGTTTTCCACTTCAGATGTATCCACAAGTATTTACAAGAATCTTTACACAAGAAAAATAGATATACAATATGTACAAGTGTGTCCTTAATAAGTGAGCTTTGCCTCTTATTTATATCTTCATGTAGCCTTACACTTTCCTTATTTTAGGGCTTCTCCATTTAAAATAATTTCTTTTGCAAGACATTTTGACTCTTGGGGGATTCTATAAAACTCATGAGGGTTCTCCAATTTCATATGGTCATAAATCTCTAACCGCAAGGAGTTATGTGACGTTCCACATACCATTGGAAATGGCATGACAAACACTATGCATCTAGGATAGTTTTACTTACAAATTCGCTGTCCTTCATCTCATTATTCCACAATTAAGCATGGGTTCTCTAACCATACTTCTAGGATAACTCAATCCGTAAAGCATCTTCACGTGAGGGATTTCACCATAAGGGGACCACTTTGGAGTTCATCCATCTATAATTCTTATCAACCACGGCAAGACAATAATGATTCATCTTTACATCAAACAAATTTGGGTCCATTACCCAAACCTTTGTGCTATCGAGATTTCTTCAAGGGTTGACATAATTGACAACCAACCTTAATCAACAATACCCCCCTTTGGCATTGATCGAAACACTCTGATGCAATACTGGAATCATATCACTCATGCTCCCCCTTTGTAATCAATGGCAAAGATATCTTTCCATTCGGGGTTGGTCCCCCTGACTGAACTGTCCTCTTATGGTGCTTCCTTGTGTACATCTAAGAAATTGATCCGAATTTTATGAGAAAAATGAAATGACTATAGATTATTAACAGGTTCTTAACACAAAATAACAGAGATACAGTAAAATTGGTTTTCTATTAAATAAGGAAATAAGCTGAAATTGTAAAATGCAGTGGAAACAAGCTTGCTGGAATGGTGGTGACTTATCTCTAGGAAGAGATGTGACAACTGTGCTCATTCGCCAGAAGATGATTACAATGAGGCTCTGAAGGCCTTTTCACAATAAAAAGGAATTCCCAAAACCCTAGACATCCAAAAACCTAACCCTACGAGATGAAGTGCCAAAAGTCATGTGGGCCTCGTTTGGGTAAGTTAGTACATCAACTTCCCGGGGTCATAACTTTTGCATACGATCTCCATTTTAGGCGTATGATAGCCCATTGGAAAGGTATCGTCAAGGAGATTCATTTTGGGGGATCAATGCTGCCTTTGCCTACCATTTAGAAGCTTGATCCCGAAAAACCTTCATTTAGGCCCTCAAAATGGCCCCAAAAGTTAAAACTACTAAAAATAGTAAATTGCCAAAATTGTCAGAAATCTGTTTTGAGGTAGTTGGAAGAGGTGGGTGGCCACCAATATCCACCTGGATCAATCCTCCCTCCTTATAAAGAAATGGTCTCTATTGCGTTGAGCTACCCCATCAGATGAGGAAATTTTTGCTGAATTTGGCCCCGGGTGAGCCACTTGCCTTAGTGCAGGAGTTGCCTTGCTTTGATGACTCGATAAAGATGGATCCTTTGCTGTCGAGTTCCCTTGATCTATGTGTCCACAATCTGATTGTTGGATGCCTTTTGTATGAAGTTGGGGTTGAGCTCTGTTGGTGTCAGCTGCTCTGCTATGTATGAGGTTTCCAATAATGGTGGGAAATAAGGGCGAAGGAGATCCACGTTGAACATTGGGTGTAGGCCAAGGAAAGGAGGAATGTTGAGCTCAAAATCATTATCCCCCATGACCTTGGTGATGGTGTATGACCCATAACAAAGTGGGTGAAGCTTCCGATGGGGTCCTGTAAGGCGTTCTTTCTGCAAGTGAAACCAAACTTTGTCACCGACCTGAAACGTATGTGGCACTCGATGTTGATCATGTCAGTGCTTGTACTTGTCATTGGACTTCTGTAGGATATCCTGAACGTGTTGGTGGATGTCCTAGATCTTCTCAATGAATCAGGTGGCTTTGTCAGCTTCAGTTGGAGTAGGAGATGAGTCGGTCGAGGTGACCGCAAGGGGAATTGCAACATTTATGGGACCCAATGGTTGGAATCCCAACCCCGCCTGAAAGGGGATGTGGCCGGCTGAGCTATGTAGGGCTCGGTTGAAGCTATGTTTGACAAAGGGAAGGCTCTCATCTGATGTGCGAGGATGCTTTGAATTATACATGAGAAGGATATGCACAATCATTCGATTTACGACCTTGGTTTGATCATCTGTCTAGGGGTGGAAGGTCGTGGATTTGGTGAGCTTGGTGTCCAGTAGTGACCAGAGGCTCGACTAGAATGTGCTGAGAAATCGACTGTCCTGATCTGAGACAAAGGTTTGTGGGATTCCAAAATGTACGTAGACTCGTTCAAAGAAGATCTTGGTAGTGGCCTCTGTTGTGATGTTCTTCTTGTAGGCAACCAGAATCTCCATCTTAGAAAAGCGATCAACAACAACAAAAACACATTCATTTCCCTACTTGGTGGACGGGAGGCCCGACATGTAGTCCATTGAGATGGATTCCCATGGCCTTTCAGGAGTAGGAAGAGGGGTGTAGAGGCCTTGTTTCTTAGTGGTCGGTTTGGCAATAACGTAGGCAGTGCAGGACTTGATATACTTGTTGACCTCCTGTCAAAGTTTTGGCCAGTAGAAATGTTTCTGTAGCATCGCCACTATATTTTCGATGCCGAAGTGTCCCGCCACCCGACTATAGTGGGCTTCCCAGATCAGCTTTGCTCGCTTTCTTGATGGAACATAGATATGGCCTAGATGACACAACAAACCATACTGAAGATGGAAATTATCGACAACGATGTTTTCACCCAACATTTGGTAGGTGGTGGCGAAGTCTGGGTCTGTCTCATAGAGTTGGGGCCATCCAGAGGTCTCATGGACGTAGGAGTCTAGCACCGTGGTGAGTGTCGTGACTGACGGTCTACTGAGGCAATCAATGACATGATTGGTGCTTCCTGTTTTATACTTGATGTTGAGGTGGAATTGTTGCAAGTATGTGGACCACTTTTGATGGTGATCATTCTGCAATTTCCCTTGTGTCCGCATGAACTACAGTGGCTTATGATTAGTGTGGATGATTGTCTCTTTCCCAAGAATGTAATGTCTCCATTGGCAACAAGCTTGCACAATGGAGTACATTTATTTGTTGTAAGTAGGGTACTTATGGACAACATCTGATAGTGTCTCACTATGATAGGCCACAGGGTGGCCGTATTGAGTGAGAACGACGCCCACCACATAGTCGGAAGCATCTGTCTCGATCTTAAACGACTGTTGCAGGTCTGGTAGTGAAAGTACTGGGGTTGAGCACAAGCGTTGCTTCAAATAGTCGAACGCTTATTGTTGGGACTGGCCCCATGCAAATTTTTCCTTACCACCACCCTTGGTTATTTGGCTAAGGGCCCATGCAATATGGGAGAATCCCAACATGAACCTATGGTAGAAATTGGCAAGGACCAAGAAGCTCCGAAGCTCAGTGAGTGTGATTGGGGCTAGCTAGTCGTGGATGACTTGGATCTTGGATGGATCCACATGTACGCCATGCTGATCAATTATCTATCTCAGGTAATGGACCCTGTCCATGCCAAAGGAGAATTTTTCAAAGTTGGCATATAGCTTGTGCTGCCACAGGGTGTGAAAAACTTATTGAATATGCTGCAAATGTTCAGCCCAAGTCTTGCTATAAATGAGAATGTCATCCAGATACACCACTACAAAAGTATTGGTGAATGGTTGCAAGATATCATCCATCATCCTCATGAAAGTGGCTAGAGCATTTGTCAAACCAAAGGGCATGACCAACCATTCAAAAAGTACTTCCTTCGACTCTCATGCGGTTTTCCATATATTTGTTTGTTCTATCGGGACATGGTGGTAGCCAGACATTAGATCAATCTTACTGAAGTATTTGGCCCCCATGAGTTAATCAATGAGGTCGTCGATTCGGGGAATCGGGTACCAATTTCAGACTGTGATTTTATTCAGAGCCCAGTAATCAATGCAGAGTCGCCAGGTTCCATCTTTCTTCTGTACCAGCACGATTGGGCTCCCGCAAGGTGATGAGATAGGATGGATGTTCCCCTTGTGGAGCAGTTCTTGGATCTGTCACTTGATCTCCTCATTCTCTAACAGAGAGCGATGATAGACTGGCCCATTGGGAAACGGTGCGTCGGGGATTAGATCGATGGGGTGCTTGACCTGGCAGTGCAGAGGTACCTCGGTAGGTGAGGAGAAGATATCCGAGTATTCTTCCACGACCTTATCTACATGCTTCTGCTGTGTGGAGAGGTCGGCCACAGAGACCCTGGATGTGGCTGTGATCTTTCACTTATTCTGAGAGAAAATCCTGAAGAAGACAAACTTCCCCATCTGAGAGATGAGCTTCCTGCATTGCTTAGCAGAGATCAAGGAAATAACACTAAGTGGGATTGCCTCGGGTATCCTATACAATTTCCTATTCAAAATAATAATAACACTACGAGGCCTAGACTCATATACAACATGACGTTTCCATAAATAAGGTTGGCCCAAAATAACATCACAAACTTCGAGAGGAGAAACATCACACAATACCTTGTCTTTGAAGGGCTTGATGTCGTACAATAAGTCGACACTGTTGGCTGACGTAGAGATCGCTTCCTTGGCGGAGCCATCCAATGGTGTAGGGTTGTGGGTGCGATGTTGTCGGTAGGGCCATTAACGAAATCTGTTGAGATGAGCTTCTCCTAGCTACCACTATCCACGATGAAGTGCAGCAGGGTGCCTTTTACCCACATCTCTGAATGGAAGAGGCATTCTCCTTCTTCTGGCTCGTCTAGTTCACCAGGTTGGAGCTTGGTGGTAGCAACGGTGGCACTAGGTTCCGCATCAATGATCTGTCTTCCCCTTTCTGGTTCTGGCTCGGAGTCTGAACCTGCATCTGATTCAAAGGCTTTCACTTCGGCCACCAATGACTTCTTTGAGCGACAGTCAGCAATGTTATTCCAAGGGCTCTTATGGAAGTCACACCACTTCCCGGTATCTTTCTTTGTCTTTCCACTGTCCTTCTTTGCTTGTGGCTTGGACTGGTTGTCTTGATACTGTCCATATTTTCTCTGTCCTTTGTTCTGTGGGTTGGGCCCACCCTTTCCTAGCTTTTGTTGTGAGGGGTTACCATGCCTAAATTGTCGCGTCTTTTGTTTGAGCTTCTGATCGATTTTGATGGCATATCGGTAGGTTGCACCCAAGGATGAGATGTCCAAAAATTCCATTTCGGTCTAGATGTATCTATGAAGAGGGTCATGATACTTGAGCACCATATGTCTCTCTGAATGTTTGATACCCAACTTGGTGCACAAGGTATGAAAGATATTCGTGAAATCTGGCATTGTTTGGTCTCTTTCTTGCCGCAGTGTGGTCCATTTGGTATACAAGTCGTCATAACTTCTGATAGGGTAGTATTTTTCCATAATAGCATCCCTGATGGAATCCCAGGTGGCTGTGACTGTAAATAGTGAGGGTTCCTTTGTTTCGTTTTTCTCACAGAAAGTTTCCCACCAATCTTTGACACGGGGAACGACTTTGAGGAGCACAAAAGTAATCGTTTTCTATTCGAAAAGTTATGGACAAAAAAATACCCTTCTAGTAGATTCAACCACTTGTTTATAGCATCTTCATCTATTTGAACTTCAAATATAGGAATATCGAAGTTTATTTGTACCTTGAAGGGGGTGGCGCCTCCACTCGAAGAAGATGCATCGCCTGTTGTTAGCCATCGAAGGATTTAAGCGAAACTATCCATCATCCCGTTCCTTTGTTGCGTGAGGGCTTCCTGAATAAACAGTTTGAAAGGATCTCATGTCCTTTCATATTTAATTTCTCCTACCATGAGAGGTCGCTTGAGTGTGCGAGAACTTTTGTCCTCAAGATAAACAAGCTCGAAACCCAACTCTTTGTACTCTGACCTCGTTGGGGACATGCATTAAGACAACAAGGAGCAGATCGCTCAGATACCACTGATCCAGATTTTATGAGCATCACAAAATAACTATAGATTATTAATAGGTTCTTAACACAAAGTAACAAAGATATAGTAAAACTGGTTTTCTATTAAATAAGGAAATAAGCTGAAACTGTAAAATGTAGCAGAAACAAGCTTGCTAGAATGGTGGCGGCTTATCTCTGGGAAGAGATGTGACAGCTGTGCTCATTCGCCAGAAGATGATTACAATGAGGCTCTGAAGGCATTTTTACAATAAACAGGAATGCCCAAAACCCTAGACATCCAAAAACCAAACCCTAGGAGATGAAGCACCAAAATTCACGTGGGCCCTGTTTGGGTAAGTTAGTACATCAACTTCCCGGGGTCGTAACTTTTGCATACGATCTTCGTTTAGGTGTATGATAGGCCGTTGGAAAGGTATCGTCGAGGAGATTCATTTTGGGGTCTCAATTATGCCTTCGATTATCATTGAGAAGCTCGATCCCGAAAAACCTTCATTTAGGCCCTCAAAATGGCCCCAGAAGTTAAAACTGCTGAAAATAGTAAATTGCCAAAATTGTCAGAAAACTGTTTTGAGCTAGTTGGAAGAGGTGGGTGGCCACCGATATCCACCTAGATCAATCCTCCCTCCTTAGGAAGAAATAGTCTCCATTGCGTTGAGTTCCCCCATCAGATGAGGAAATTTCTGCTGAGTTTGGCCCCGGGTGAGCCACTTGCCTCGGTGCAGGAGCTGCCCTACTTTGATGACTCGATAAAGATGGATCCTTTGCTGTCGAGTGCCCTTGATTTGTGTGTCCACAATATGATCACTGGATGCATGTTGTATGCATTTGGGGTAGAGCTCTGTTGGTGTCAGCTGCTCTGCTACATCTGAGGTGTCCAATAATGGTGGGAAATAAGGGTGAAGGAGATCCATGTTGAACACTGGGTGCAGGCCAAGGAAAGGAGGAATGTTGAGCTCAAAATAATTATCCCCCATGGCCTTGGTGATGGTGTACAACCCATAATGGAG
Source organism: Picea engelmannii (assembly GCA_009831015.1). Taxonomy (NCBI): domain Eukaryota; kingdom Viridiplantae; phylum Streptophyta; class Pinopsida; order Pinales; family Pinaceae; genus Picea; species Picea engelmannii. The sequence continues at coordinate 76,281 of ML813986.1, read as the reverse complement.
TGGAAGAAGCTTCCGATGGGGTCCTGTAAGGCGTTCTTTCTGCAAGTGCAACCAAACTTTGTCGCCCAACTGAAACTTATGTGGTACCCGATGTTGATCATGGCATTGCTTGTACTTTTCATTGGACTTCTGTAGGATATCCTGAACATGTTGGTGGATGTGTTGGATTCGCTCAATGAACCGGGTGGCTTTCTCAACTTCAGTTGGACTAGGAGATGAGTCGATCGAGGTGACTGCAAGGGGAAGTGCAACATCTATGGGACCCAATGGTTGGAATCCCAACCCCACTTGAAAGGGATTGTGGACGGTTGAGTGATGCAGGGCTCGGTTGTAGCTATGTTGGACATAGGGAAGTCTCTCATCCCATGTGCAAGCATGCTTCAAATTATACATGCGAAGGATATGCACAATCATTCGATTTACGACCTTGGTTTGGCCATCTGTATGGGGGTGGAAGGCCATGGATTTGGTGAGCTTGGTGTCCAACAGTTACCAGAGGCTCGACCAGAATGTGCTGAGAAATCAACTATCCGGATCTGAGATAATGGTTTGTGGGATTCCAAAATGTACCCAGACTCATTCAAAGAAGAGTTTGGCAGTGGCCTCTGCTGTGATGTTCTTCTTGTAGACAACCAGAATCACCATCTTAGAAAAGTGATCAACAACCACAAAACCACAATCATTTCCCCACTTGGTGGATGGGAGGCCTGTCATGTAGTCCATTGAGATGGATTCCCATGGCCTTTCAGGAGTAGGAAGAGGGGTGCAGAGGCCCTGTTTCTTAGTGGTTGGTTTGGTAATAATGCAGGCAGTGCCGGACCTGATATACTTTCTGACCTCTTGTCAAAGTTTCATCTAGTAGAAATGTTTTTGTAACATCACCACTATATTTTCGACGCCGAAGTGTGCTGCCACCCGACTGTAGTGGGCTTCCCAGATCATCTTTTCTCCCTCGCTTGATGGAACACATATATGGCCCAGACGACACAACAACCCATCTTGAAGATGGAAATTATTGACAACGACGTTTGCACCCAACATTTGGTAGGTGGTGGTGAAGTCCGGGTCTATCTCATAGAGTTGGGGCCATCCAGAGGTCTCATGGCCGCAGGAGTCTAGCACCATGGTGAGTCCGCGACTGGCGGTCTGCTAAGGTAATCAATGACACGATTAGTTCTTCCTATTTTATACTTGATGTTGAGGTGGAATTGCTGCAAGTATGTGGACCACTTTTGATGGCGATCATTCTACAATTTCCCTTGTGTCTACATGAACTGCAGTGGCTTATGATCACTATGGATGATTGTCTCCTTCCCGAGAATGTAATATCTCCACTGGCGGCAGGCTTGCACAATGGAGTACATTTCTTTGTCGTAATTAGGGTACTTACGAACAACATCTGATAGTGTCTCAATATGATAGGCCATGGGGTGGCCGTGCTGAGTGAGAACGATGCCCACCGTATAGTCTGAAGCATCTGTCTCGATCTCAAACGACTATTGCAGGTCTGGTAGTGAAAGTACTGGGGCTGAGCACAAGTGCTGCTTCAAATCATTGAACGCTTGTTTTTGGGAATGACCCCATGAAAATTTATCCTTACCACCACCCTTGGTTATTTGGCTAAGGGCCCATGCAATATGGGAGAATCCCAACATGAACCTATGGTAGAAATTGGCAAGGTCGAAGAAGCTCCGAAGCTCAGTGAGTGTGGTTGGGGCTGGCCATTCACAGATGAATTGGATCTTGGATAGATCCACATGCACACCATGCTAATCAATTATGTAGCCCAGGTAATGGACCCTGTCCATGCCGAAGGTGAATTTTTTCAAGTTGGCATATAGCTTGTGCTACTGCAGGATGTGCAAAACTTGCTGAATATGATGCAAATGTTCGGCCCAAGTCTTGTTGTAAATGAGAATGTCATCTAGATACACCACTACAGAAGTATTGGTGAATGGTTGCAGGATATCGTCCATAATCCTCATGAAAGTGGTTGGAGCATTTGTTAAACCAAAGGGCTTGACCAACCATTCAAAAAGGCCTTCCTTTGACTTGAAGGCAGTTTTCCATACATCTATCTGTTCTATCAGGACCTGGTGGTAGCCAGACTTCAGATCAATCTTATTGAAGTATTTGGCCCCCATGAGTTGATAAAGGAGGTCGTTGATTCGGGGAATCAGGTACCGGTTTCTGATTGTGATTTTATTCAGAGCCCGGTAATCAATGCAGAGTCACCAGGTTCCATCTTTCTTCTATACTAGCACAATTGGGCTCCCACAAGGTGATGATATGGGATGGATGTTACCCTTGTGGAGCAGTTCTTGGATCTGTTTCTTGATCTCCTCATTCTCTAACAGAGAGCAATGATAGACTGACCCATTGGGAAGCGGTGCGTCAGGGGTCAGATCGATGGGGTGCTTGAACTGATAGTGCAGAGGTACCCCGATAGGTGAGGAGAAAATATCTAAGTATTCTTCCACGACCTTATCTACTTGCTTCTGCTGTGTGGAGAGGTCGGCTGCAGATACTCTAGATGTGGTTGTGATATTTCACTTATTCTGAGAGTGAATCATGAAGAAGACAAACTTCCCTGTCTGAGAGATGACCTTCCTGCATTGCTTAGCAGAGATCAAGGAAATAACACTAGGTGGGACTGCCTCGGGTATCCTGTACAATTTCCTGTTCAAAGTAATAATAACACTACGAGGACTAGACTCATACACATCATGACGTTTCCATAAATAAGGTTGGCCCAAAAGAACATCACAAACTTTGAGAGGAGAAACATCACACAATACTTCATCTTTGAAGGGATTGATGGCGTATGATAGTTGGTTGACGCAAAGATCGCTTCCTTAGCAGAGCCATCCAATGGTGTAGGTGTTGGGTGCGGTGCTGTCGACAGTGCCAACCGCTTGATGACCTCTACTGAGATGAGGTTATTCTGGCTACTTCTATCCACGATGAAGTGTAGCGCGGTGCCTTTTACCCACATCTGTGAATGGAAGAGGCATTCTCCTTCTTCTGGCTCGTCTGGTTCACCAGGTTGGAGCTTGGTGGTAGCAACGATGGAACTGGGTTCCGCATCAATGATTTGTCTTCCCCTTTCTGGTTCTGGCTCGGAGTCTGAACCCACATCTAATTTAGAGGATTTCACTTCGGCCTCCAACGATTTCTTTGAGCAGCTGTCAGCAGTGTTATGCCAAGGGCTCTTATGGAAGTCGCACCACTTCCTGATATCTCTCTTTGTCTTTCTGGTGTCCTTCTTTGCTTGCGGCTTGGAATGGTTGTCCTGATACTGTCCATATTTTCTCTATCCTTTGTTCTATAGGTTGGGGCCGCCCTTTCTTTGATTTTGTTGTGAGGGGTTCCCAAGCCCAAATTTCCACGTCTTGTGTTTGAGTTTCTGCTCGATTTTGACGACATATCCGTAGGACGCACCCAAGGATGAGATGTCCAAAAATTCCATTTCAGTCTGGATGTATCTATGCAGTGCGCCACGATACTTGAGCATGAGATGTCGCTACAAATATTCTATACCCATCTTGGTGCGCAAGGTATGAAAGATATTCGTGAAATCTGGCACTGCTTGGTCTCTTTCTTGCCGCAGTGTGGTCCATTTGGTATACAAGTCATCATAACATACGAAAGGGTAGTATTGTTCCTTAATAGCATCCCTAAAGGAATGATAGGTGGACATGACTGTAAATAGTGAGGGTTCCTCTATTTCCATTTTCTCACAGAAAGTTTCCCACCAATCTTTTACGTGGGGAACGACTTTGAGGAGCACAAAAGTAATATTTTCTCTATTCGAAAAGTTATGGAAAAAAAAATACCCTTCTAGTAGATTCAACCACTTTTCTACAACATTTGCGTCTATCTGATCTTCAAATATAGGAATATCGAAGTTTATTTGTACCTTGAAGGGGGTGGCGCCTCCGATCGAAGAATATGCGTTGCCTGTTGGTAGTTGTCGAAGGATTTGCGCGAAACTATTCATCATCTCGTTCCTTTGTTGCGTGAGGGATTCTTCAATCAATAGTTTGAAAGGATCTCCTATCCCGTCATCTTTCTTTTCTCCTGCCATGAGAGTTCGCTTGGGTGTGCGAGATCTTT
>ML813986.1:57840-72132 GCA_009831015.1 Picea engelmannii | reverse complement strand
TGATACCATTGTTCTGGATTTTATGAGCATAATAAAATGACTATAGATTATTAACATGTGTTGAACACAAAATAACAGAGATACAGTAAAACTAGTTTTCTATTAAATAAGGAAATAATATGAAACTGTAAAATGCAACGGAAACAAGCTTCCTGGAATGGTGGCGGCTTATCTCTTGGAAGAGATGTGACAACTGTGCTCATTCACCAGAAGATGATTACAATGAGGCTCTAAAGGCCTTTTTACAATAAACATGAATTCCCAAAACCCTAGAAATCCAAAAATGTAACCTTAGGAGATGAAGCACCAAAAGTCATGTGGGCCCCGTTTGGGTAAGTTAGTACATCAACTTCCCAAGGTTGTAACTTTTGCATACGATCTCTGTTTTAGGCGTATGATATCCCATTGGAAAGGTATATTCAATGATATTCATTTTTGGGGATCACTGATGCCTTCAACCATCATTCAAAAGCTCGATCCCGAAAAATGTTCATTTAGGCCCTCAAAATGGCCCCGGAAGTTAAAACTGCTGAAAATATTAAATTGCCAAAATTGTCAGAAAACTGTTTTGAACCAGTTGGAAGAGGTGGGTGGCCATCGATATCCACCTGGATCAATACTCCCTCCTTAGGAATAAATTGTCTCCATTGCATTGAGTTCCCCCATCAGATGAGGAAATTTCTGCTGAATTTGGCCCCGGGTGAGCCACTTGACTTAGTGCAGGAGCTGCCTTTCTTTGACGACTCGATAAATCTGGATCCTTTGTTGTCGAGTGCCCTTGATCTATGTGTCCACAATTTGATCATTGGATGCATGTTGTATGCAGTCCGGGTTGAGCTTTGTTGGTGTCAGCTGCTCTGCTACGTCTGAGGTGTCTAATAATGGTGAGAATTAAGGGCGAAGGAGATACACGTTGAACATTGGGTGAAGGCCAAGGAAATGAGGAATGTTGAGCTCAAAAGCATTATCCCCCATGGCCTTGTTGATGGTGTACAACCCATAATGGAGTGGGATAAGCTTCTAATGGGGTCATGTAAGGCGTTATTTTTGTAGGTGCAACCAAAATTTGTCACCCACCTAAAACTTATGTGGCACCCGATGTTGATCATGGCGCTACTTGTACTTGTCATTGGACTTTTGTAGGATATCTTGAATGTGTTGGGGGATGTGTTGGATCTGCTCAATGAACCGGGTGGCTTTGTCAACTTCAGTTGGAGCAGGAGATGAGTCAATCGAGGTGATCGCAAGGGGAAGTGAAACATCTATGGGACCCAATGGTTGGAATCCCAACCCCACTTGAAAGGGGTTGTGGCTGGTTGAGCGATGCAGGGCTCAGTTGTAGCTATGTTTGACATAGGGAAGGCTCTCATCCCATGTGCCAAAATTGCCAAAATTGCCAGAAAACTGTTTTGATCCAGTTGGAAGAGGTGGGTGGCCACTGATATCCACCTGGATTAGAAATATAAGATAAGCATTCATTTTGGAGTAGAAATAACTCTAAGTCCCTGGTGAATATATTCAAAGGCTTCCCATGGAAGTGGTTTTGTAAAGATGTCTTCCACTTGTTCTTTTGTGCCCACATACTTAACTCTGATGTTATTTTCTGCAACCTGCTCCCATAGAAAGTGATACTTGATAGGAATGTGCTTCATCTTGGAGTGCATCACTGGGTTCTTCGATATAATTATGGCACTTGTATTATCACAATAGATTGGAATGGGCTCATCATACTCAACTTGTATATCTGTCAGAGTTTGTTTCATCCAAAGAACCTGTGTACAACATGATGTTGTTGCAATATACTTTGATTCGACTGTAGATAAAGATACTGATGATTGTTTCTTTCTTAGCCACGATACTAAACAGTCACCTAAGTAGAAAACTGCTCCACTGGTGCTTCGTCAGTCATCAATACAACCTACCCAATGTGCATCTGTGTAGGCAATAAGTGATAGATCCTTTCCTTTTGGATACCATAATCCAAACTCTTTTGTTCCTTTGAGATATCTGAAAATACTATTCACTACTAATACATGTGATTCCTTTGGTGCTGCTTGAAATCGCACCACCTGTCCAACTGCCTGCATTACATCTAGTCTGGATGTTGTAACATATAGTAGGCTGCCAATCATTGACTTGTATTGCCTTTGATCTGTAGAATTCAAATCATCATCTTTGCTCAACTTGCAACTGGTTTGCATGGGAATGATAACGAGTTTGCAATCTTCCATTCCAAACCTCTTTATCATTTCTCTGATATACTTGGTTTGAGAAATAAAAATTCCTTGGTTTCTTTGATGTATCTGAAGTCCCATAAAGAAAGATAGTCCTGCAAGTAATGACATTTCAAATTCATTCTGCATATCTTTTGCAAATTTCTGGCTTAACCTGTCATCATCACTACCAAAAATAATATCATCAACATAAACTTCAACTGATAAAATATTACCTTTACTTACCTTGATGTAGAGGTTGTTGTCTGTACTTCCTTTTCTGAACCCTGTATGTTGCAGATACTTATCTAGTCTAGAGTACCATGCCCTAGGAGCCTGTTTTAGACCATACAAGGTCTTATTTAATTTACACACATAATCTGTGTTCTTTGACAACTGGAATCCTTCTGGTTGTTCAATTTAGACTTCTTCTTCAAGTTCCCCATTCAGAAAAGCTTTTTTTACATCCATTTGATATACTTTAACATTTTTGGAGCATGCATAAGCTTAAAGCAAACAGATTGCTTCCAATCTGGCAACTCGAGCAAATGTCTCTTCAAAGTCGATTCCTTCAATTTGTGCATATCCTTTACATACCAATCTAGCTTTGTTCCTTGTAACTTGTCCATATTCATTTAATTTATTCATGAAAACCCATTTTGTACTGATCACATTCTTATTCTTTGGTCTTGGAACCAATTCCCAAGTGTCATTATGTAGACTTCTTCTTCAGGTTACCCATTCAGAAAAACTGATTTTACGTCCATCTAATATACTTTAACATTTTTGGACCATGCATAAGATAAAAACAAACGGATTGCTTCCATTCTGGAAACTAGGGAAAATGTCTCTTCAAAGTCAATTCCTTCAATCTGTGCATATCCTTTACATACCAATCTAGCTTTGTTCCTTGTAACTTGTCCATCTTCATTTAATTTATTCCCGAAAACCCATTTTGTGCTGATCACATTCTTATTCTTTGGTCTTGGAACCAATTCCCAGGTGTCATTTTTCTCTATTTGATCAAATTCTTCATCCATGGCCTTATTCCAAAATTCATCCTTGTTGGTTTTTTCAAAACAGTTTGGTTCAATTGTAGATAAGAGTGCTAGGTTTGTTTGTTCTGGTGAACAGATTCTTCTTCTAGTCTCAACTCGATAATCTGATCTGAAGGATGATTCTTCTATACTCATTGACTGGGTGTCTTTGGAGACACTTCTTGAACTTTCTCTTATGCTTCTGTAGGATTCTCTTCATATTCCTCTTCTACTTCTTTTTCATCTTCTGCTTCTTCTTCTAAGGGTTGTTTCATTGATTCATTTTCTTCCTTTGATTATGTTCTTGCTGTTTCATCAATTGTTACATTGATTCTTTCCACAACTTTGTTCAATCTTATATTGTAACACTTGTATGCTTTCCTTGTACTTGAGTAACCAACAAGTACTCCTTTGTCCACACGAGAGTCAAACTTTCCCATTCTACCATTTTCTCTTTTGATATAACATTTGCTTCCAAAAACTCTGAAGTGATTTACATTTGCTGGTCTTCCTTTCCATAGTTCGTAAGGAGTTGTGCTAGTGTTGTTTCTGAGCATTACTCTGTTTTGAATGTGAACTATTGTATGCAGTGTATGTGTCCAAAACATATCTGTAAATTTCGAATCCATTAACATTGTTCGAGCCATTTCCTGTACTGTCCTGCTCTTTCTTTCAACTACTCCATTCTGTTGAGGTGTCCTAGCAATGAAGAATTGCCTTTTTATTCCATGATTTCTGCAGTAGTCCATAAATTCCTTTGAGGTGAACTCTCCTCCATTATCAGATCTCAAGCATTTGATTTTTGAATCCATTTCATTTTCAACCATTTCCTTGTAGATTTTGAAGTTTTCAAAAGCTTCTGACTTATTCTTGAGAAAGCAAATTGCAGTCATTCTTGTATTATCATCAACTAATAACATGAAGTATTTCTCACCTTTTAATCCCTTTGTTTTAGTTGGTCCAACTAGATCAGTATGCACAATTTCCAGTGGTCTTGTCATTGAATATTCCTTTGATTTAAACCTGGTCTTTGTTTGCTTTCCTTGTTGACAATGCTTGCATAAAGTGTTGGTTGGTTTCATGATTCGGGGCATTTCTCTGGCTGCTTCTCTTTTGTTGACTTTGACAAGGTTATCAAAATGTATGTGACCCATTCTTTTGTGCCATAGACAACTTTCATCTTCCATTCCTAGACAACACTTTTCATTTCCAATTTCACTTAACACATATATGTTGCTTGAAGTTCTTGCAGCTGTAGCGACCAATTTCCCCGAACCTTCTTTTCTTATCTCACACTTTTGTGAATTGAAAGTAACTTTATGACTTTGGTCACACATTTGACTCACACTTAGAAGATTATGTTTCATATCTTCTACTAGTAGAACATTTTCTTCCTTTTCATTCTTGTTCCCAATTTGGAATGTGCCTTTTCCAATGATTTTGGCTAAATCATCATTTCCAAAGGAGACTGATCCATCTCTTTCCTTTCCTAATGTAATAAACTTGTCTCTATCACATGTCATGTGTTTTGAACATCCACTGTCAACATACCAACCATGTTTCTTTTGCTTAGTTGTTAGAGAAATTGTGCATTCTTCATTGCTATAATGATCTTGCTTTCTTATCCATGTCGTTTTTTGAGGTTCCTGTCTGTGAATGTTGTTATTCTGTTGAGATTCTTTAGGAAGGACTGTCATTTTGTAATCTTTGGCCACGTGTCCAAAATTGTTACATTTATAACATTCCACTTCAGTGCTCAAAGATTCAAACCTGTTGTAACTTCTTCTCTGTGTTTCACTAGGTCTTCTTGAATAACCCCTTTGTGTATGACTCTCAAAGTTGTTATTGTTCCTGTTGTTATATATGAAATTCACAGATTTATGTCCAAAATTATTACATGCATAACATAAACCAAAAAATATAGTTTGATACCTGGGAGTTTAAGATCTTTTGAAAGGAGGTGCTCTTATGAATCCTTCTTCTTATTGAGGCCTATCTATCTGTTGTTGATTCTGAAATCTGAATCTTCTTGGTGGAGGAGTGTCCTTGTAATCTTCCTTGTATATCTTCCTATCCTCATTGATTATTTCTGCATAACTTTTTGGATATGTTTCTTGCTCTATTGTTTTGGAGCTTGATCCCATTTCTATCTGATTGTATCCAAGTCTGGACTTGTCAAGATGAGATTTTTCACTGTTGATAATGTCATCCAGAACTTTTGAGCTATTCTGCATATTTTTCTTTTGAATATCCTTTCTCAGTGTGACAATCTCTACTTCCAAGTTTCCAATGATCCTTTCCTTTTCTTCTAGATTTTCTTTGAGTTCTTCATCAATTCTTTTGTCTTCTTCTATTTGAACCTTCCATTTTGTAATCATTTGTTCTAGTTCTCAAGTGTCATTTTTCTTGTCTATTTCTACTTGTAGTTTCTTGTTTTTCTTCTTTTCTCTTCTGATAACTTCTATGGCACACATTAATTCTTCTTGATATTCAACTTCGTCTTCTTCAATTTCTTCATATTCTTCTTCAACTTCTTCATATTCTTCTTCAGAGACTTCTTTCTCAGAGTCTTTTACTGCCATGAATATAACTCTTCTTGTCTCACTGTCACTGACTTCATCTTCATCTGATGATGAGATGTCTTCTTTGCTGCATAAGCTTTTCTTGAAAAATTTCTTTGTAGTTCTTTTGCCTTTATATGTGTGTTTTCCTTTTGAGTAACCTTCATCATTTCTCTTTTTATTATGAGGACACTTGTTAGCAAAATGACCAATACCAACACAATTAAAACAAATTAAAGGAAGCTTACCTCTATACCTACCGTCGGTTCCCTTGTTCAGTCTTTTGACGAAGTTGGCCACTTCTTCATCATCTTCCGAGACGTCACTGCTGCTGCTATATTATTCTTGTTCCTTTTTCTTTTTCTTTGATCTTTTGGATGCTTTGAAGGTTGTTTCTTTTACATTTGGAGTTTCCTGTTTAGTTCTCATTTCATATGCTGTGAAGATTCCATGCAGTTCATCCATGCTTATTGATTTTAGATCTGATCTTTCTTCTAGTGATGATATATTAGGGTTAAATCTCATAGGAAAAGATCTTAGTACCTTTTGAACAATTACAGATTCTTTGATTTATTCTCCCAGTCCTATGATTGCATTCACTGTTTCATCAACTTGTAAGAAGTAGGCTGCAATATTCTCATCTTCCTTCATTTTTAGTTGTTTGAACTGACCTCTGTAAGTTTCAAGCTTTGTTGTTTTGAATTTTGTATCTTCTTCATAAATATTTCAAAGCTTGTCCCAAATCTCTTTAGCGGATTTACAATGTGAAACTTTGGTGAATACCGTCTCACTGAGACCATTCAAAAGTGCATTTTTGGCATTGGAATTATTCTCACCGAGTTTCACTACTTTGTCATTTGTTGGTGGAACTGTTGGTGCTGTGTATCCATCTACAATTGATTGCCAAACTTGAAATCCCTGTTTCTGTATATATGTATTCATCCTTATGCTCCAAAAAACATACTTCTATCCATCAAACCGTGGTATTCCATTTTTATACAAGTTGGTACTCTCCATGATCTAACTTTCAGTGGTTGAACTGATTTCTGAAGGAACCTGCTCGGATATCAATTGTGGGATTACTAAGAGGAGGGGTGAATTAGTAATAGCGTAATTATAATCCTTTTCTCCAAATAATCCAAGTGTTATATCAATGTAGAATTATTATCCAATAATGAGCAATAAGAAATGAACAATCACACACATACACAGTACACTAGTGTTTTACATGGAAACCCAAATCAGGAGAAAACCACATAATGCTTTTTCTTATATGTATTGAAGAATTACATTAATTGGAATCACCAACTTCCTTTGTTTTCCAGCTACAACTAGAAGGAGGCTCCAACCCCCTAGTTTCTCAAGCTACAACCTGAGGGAAGATGCAACTCTCCAATTCTGTAGCTACAACCAGAAGGAGGCTACAACCCCCTATGTTATCCGGCTACAAATAGAAGGTGGCTACAACCACCTTTCCTTGCCTCGTCCAACCGCCCTGAAGTAGAAGTAGAATGATGGAACCATTGACAACCTGTCATCGCGAGATATATTTTTGTACAACTGTATCAACCTATACCACTGACCTGTTTCCAATCTGTACAACTACCATGTAATCAATTTGTACCTGAAATGAACATGTATCTACAAAAATACAATAGGTACGGGACCTGTAGCGCTGCAACCCACATATGTACGTGCCCTATCTGTTATGCAGCCTATGTATGTACGTGCCCTAGTTGTTATGCAGCCTCCGTATACCTTCTGGAACTAGGCTTTCCTTTCACTTGAAAACTTCTAACCCTCTTTAACTTCTTTCACATAGATATGTAACCTGTCATTATATCTAGACTATAACTGTACCATGTTCATGCATTCTCATACATAACATTTACTCAATACAAATATGTCTCTCTAGTCATGTGCCATATAGGTGTGTGAAATCATGGACAAGTATACTTTCCTTCACATGATCTTAGTCATCAAACCCTTTCTGATATTCAACCTCTCAATACATCAACAAATACAAGATCTCAACCATGTACCATAAAAACCCTTAGCCATATGCAAAGAAATACAATATGTGCCTCAACGGAAAGTATCAATATTGAATATACCATCACTGTATTTCAGTAGATCTAACTTATGCAGAAGATTCCATGTAGCTACTAGTCTCTCTAGGGAGAATCCTCAAATCTCCATTGCATTCCTCATGCATACATCAAAATCCAACTATTCATAGAAATAAGACATACCTTTTGAACCAATGGATGGATCTGATGTATCTGAGCACTTTACACCTTCCTGGGAGCTTGATCTCAGAATCTAGAACCTCTGCATATTCATCTTCTCAAGTTTCCACGGCTTTACCAACATGTACTCACCCTGTACACATCCAGCCCGCGTACGTACGCTCCCTATACACAGACAACCCACATATTGTATGCACCCTATACACAGACAACCCGCATATTGTATGCACCCTATATATAGACAACCGACATACGCCTCATAAAATAAGGTTTTCTGTAAATCTGAGAATGTCACTGTCAACCCTTCGTGCTACCTCAGATGTTCGCCATTTTATATGTATCCACAAGTATTTACAAGAAGCTTTACACAAGACAAATAGATATACAATATGTACAAGTGTGTATTTAATAAGTGAGGTTTGGCTCTTATTTATATCTTCATGTAGCCTTACACTTTCCTTATTTTAGGGATTCTCCATTTAAAATAATTTCTTTTGCAAGACACTTTGACTCTTGGGGGCTTCTATAAGACTCATGAGGGTTCTCCAAGTTCATATGGTCATAACTCTCTGACCGTGAGGAGTTATGTGACGTTCCACATACCATCGGAAATGGCATGACAAGAATTATGCATCTAGGATAGTTTCACTGACAAATTCACTGTCCTTCATCTAATTATTCCACAACTAAGCATGGGTTCTCTAACCATACTTCTAGGATAACTCAATCCATAAAGCGTCTTCCCATGAGGGCTTTCACCATAAGGGGACCACTTTGGAGTTCATCCATCTGTACTTCTTATCAACCATGACAAGAAAATAAAGAGTTATCTTTACATCAAACAAACTTGGGTCCATTACCCAAACCTTTGTGCTACCGGGCTTTCTTCAAGGGTTGACATCAATGACAACCAACCTTAATCAACACAGATATTATGAATAAAAAGTCTCCTAAAATAATATATCTGGAAGATTCAATACATAGCCTTCTCTTTTGATGAGTATCTAAATCATCTGGGAATTTTTGATATAGCAAGTAATACACCATATTTTTATACCAAGGATGTTTAGGTATGGGAATGGTTTGACTCTAAATGTAAAATAGTGTTGAAAGATGATTATCTCGTTGTCAATTTCTTCACTTGCTTCAGCATGTTGAGCCAAGTGAAGGGATAAGTCTCGTCCCTTAATTGTTTTCAAAGTCATGATGGTTAAATCATTGTCCTGGATCTTGGCAAGCCAATGTACAAGCTTCCCTGAAACATAAGTCTGTGAAAGCAAAAACTTGACAAAAGGCAAAGGGAATTTTACCTGTGTGTGCTTTCCTAGAATAAAGTGGAGAAATTTGTCCACAGCTTTAACTAGAGCAAAAGCATGTTTTTCGATATAAGAATACTTAAATTCATCATTTGATAATCTTTGACTCATGTAAGCTACTGGTTTTTTGTTATTCTATTCATCACAATGTAGGAGAATAGCATAAACTGCTTCCTCAATGGCATTAGTGTATATGATAAAATATTTCTCAAAGTTTGTTTTCGCCAAAACCGGTGTGGAACTGATTGCTTTCTTAATCCTTACGAAAGCATTTTCGACATCTTCAGTCCAAGAAAAGGAAAAATATTTCCTTAGAAGATTATGAATTGGTTTGACCATTAAAGAAAAATCAGGAACAAATCTACGGACAAAGTTGATAATGCCCAAAAAGGCTTGAACCTCCTTTTTGGAAGCGGGGGCAGGAAGGTTCAAAATAACAACGATCCTTTTGGGATATATGCTTATTCCTGAATCAGAAACAATATGTCCAAGGCGCCTGCCCTTGGTAATTCCAAAAATAGATTTAGAAGGATTTAAAGAAATACAGAACTTTCGACATTGCATGAGAACTTTTCTAAAATGACCAAAATGATTCAACCGGTTTTTTGAATAAACAGTCAAGTCATCAAGATAAACCTGGATAATTTTATCAATCAGATCATCAAAATCTATCTGCATAGATCTTTGGAAAGTTTCACCTGCATTAGATAAGCCAAAATGCATGTGTTCATAAGCAAATGTGCCCCAACATGTAGTGAAAGTGGTTTTGTACCTATCCGTCCTTTTTACCTTGATCTGATTATAACCAGAGAAACCATCAAGTAAGGACATCATTTGTGACCCTGCAACTTGCTGCAAAATAATTTCCATGTTAGAGAGAGGAAAATGGTCTTTTATGCTTGCTCTATTCAATGCATGAAAATCAACGCACAATCGGATCTGGCCAGTTGTATTCCAAATGGGGACCAAATTTGAGACCCACTCCGAATACTTAACCGGGAAAATTATACCAGCTTTCAAAAGTTTTTCCAACTCCTTGCTAATAGTAGCTTCAAGTGTAGGGTTAATGGGTCTTTGTGTTTACCTAATTGGTTTTATCCATTCCTTAATAGGAATGGCATGTTGTATGAGATCAAGATCAAACCCACAAAGATCCTCATATGACCAAGCAAAAACATCTTGAAATTCATGAAGTAAATTAGTGAATTTCAACTTTTCTTCATCAGTACATTGGGAACCTATATTAACATTCTTAGGGGAATCAGGTGTTCCAATGTTTAAGGAAATGGTTTCACCCACTTTCCTTTTTGACTCCTATTCTTTATGCGTTTCTTTGTTTCCTACATCACTCGATGAAAATGAACTTTCTAGAGGAGTCAAGCCTTTCAGAATTTTGTTGTTTTCCATGGATATAATCTCCTTGGGCTTAAATGGTTCATTTTGTATGAAAGAACATATGCCTTGATCATCAGGGAAGAACTGCTATGACTCTAAATTTTTAGGAATATGAGGACGATATAAATATTGAAAAGTACAATCAGGTCTTTGAGGAAAAAGTTGTCGAGTAGGAGACACCGCAAACACATCTAACCTGTCAGCCATTGAATTAAGTTCCCTTTTAACATGAGTGATGTTAAATGATAATAGGTTCGATATAAGCATCCAAACAGCTTGGATGTAGCGTTTCATCAACTTATTGTTAGGAGATTAGATTTTACACACAAGGTTCACAACAATTTTAGAGTCCCCAAATACTGTAAGGTGTCCACAACCTAAATTATAAGAATTTCCAATGCCTAGCAATAATGCTTCAAACTCGGTAACATTATTCGTGCAAGGAAATTATAGCCTATAAGAAAAGTTGTGAATTTTACCTACATGTGAGTATAATATAATGCCATCTCCATTACCTTCCTTGGAGCATGAGCCATCGAAGTGCATGTGCCACATACCATCCTCTAGGTCAATTTGTTCCGGGGTAGTGTCACCCTCATCCGCAAAGACGGAGTACACTCCTAAGTATTCCTCGACATAGTTTACATTAGGTTGTGGAATAACTCTATGTATGGTGAGATTCTTCCTTCCCTCAGGACTATGATATTATTTCCATTCCGAGGAATGGATAAGTGTGTTCCATCACGAGAAAAATATCCACCTGTCAAGGCTTTCCAATCTTTTCCTAAGATGATAGAATAGTTACTTAATGGCATGTCAATTATCTAGATGTTGAGGTTTGTCCATATTTCAGGATATGCACACAAAATCAAAGTCACGTCTTTGATTTCACCTATATTCAACTATTGTAGACTATTATATGAGAGCATGCTTCTATAATTTTCATTAGTACATAATAAGCCTAGCTCTTCCATAATAATTTTTGACATTACACTTGGGCCCAAACCACCATCAATTAGGCAACAATGGGCTATTTTATCCATAATTTTTACAAAAATGAAAAATGGAGGGTTTTTTACAGAGTGTCTAAATTTATTTACACCTACTTTATTTACAATACAATCCTCTTCTTTAGCCTCTTTATAAATATTGGCTATGGTGGAAGCTTTTCCTTCCATAAAATTTTTGAGATGTTTTTGTTGTTCAGGGACAACAACGATGTCCATAAGAGTAGCATCGACATTGATATTAGCCAATTGGTTGAGAATGTTATATTTGGAAGAGGGAAGAGGGGAGATAATTCCTTGACTGTCAGGAGTCTTGGTGGCATGTGCAATGGCAGCTTGTGAAGATGAGATTGGACTAGAAGAAGTACGAGGGGGATCATATTTTCCTTTTGAAGCATAGTGTTATCGGGATAATTTTTAAGTGTGGACACAAATCAATCCCCTTAGACCCACCTATATCTAAAACAAAACAAGACAATACACTACTCTTTCCTTAGCTTTCAATTATCAAATGAGAAATAGATCTAGAACATACCTTTTAAATATTGAAGATCTGACTTCGCTAATGCAATCCAAGCTTCGTCACGAGGTTTATGAGAAATATATGCAAATAAGCACAATCCAATGAAGACAAGAATAACAGAGTCTATTTGATATGAAACTATGTACGTGATCAAGGAATCATACAATATGAACAAATAACATTCATATAGGAAAGAAAAGTATATCTGCATTAAAGAATGTGGAAGAAAGATACAACCAGATGCCTTGATGTTGTCAGGTTCCTTCCAACAGTTTCTTGCTTCCCACACACTTCTTGATCCAAGGATTCTGAGACCATGGATCTGATAGCTACTCACAATCTATCTTGACAAAGCAAAGCTCAAAGCCAACATGCAAGCTCCAAAAACTCCAAGCTACAAAACTCAATAACAAGCCAATCTTAATCCCAAGCCAAGCTAACTTTATTCATGAGAGCTCTTCTCCTTTTATAAGCTGAAGAGGATAAGGTGAGGAGGTTAGGATCATCCCACTAAATCATGAAAGTGAGTAAGATCCAAACTGTGTAGAAGCCACCTCACTATAGAAGTTTCTCCTTCTAGAAGCATCGAGAAAATGCTCATTTTTCCCACGTACAAAGGCCGCCGCACCCTAGCTATAGAGAAACCTGCGTAAACCCTGCTACCTAGCTATGGTGCAGCTTGCAAAAATCAGGCATTTCCACACCCTATGTATAGAGAAACCTAGAAAAATCCTCTTTAATAGGGTTTTTACAAAGGAAAATACAACTTCTTCTCTCAGTAAAATTTCTTCTTCCTTCTTTCTTCAGGAATTCAGGCCACTGACCCCTCTGAAGGCAACATATAGGTTTACATCATTAATGATCATGGGGATGATGAAAATAATGTGTAACAAAGATTCCCCTGAAGTATGAAGTTAGAACATAGTGATAGCTGAAATAATTTGTCAAGTGTGTGTATGGAACAAGGAACAGTCGGTCGGAAACCTGCCAACAAACAAGGAAATACAGTATAATAATATATCATCACTGAGGTAGGCATTCCCATACTCAAGATACAAACGACTCAAAGAATAAATTTTGACATGCAAAGATCCATGTCAAGTAAGATAGGTCACGACCACCAAACATACACCATGGATCCATGCCAATATGACTCAAATATGAACATAGCCACCAAAAATGCACTATGGATCTGTGTTAAAGACTCAAATTTGAAAATATCCATGAGACATACAATGTGGATCTATGGAACAATACAAACTAAATATACTCCAACACAACCTGAATCTGTGAGAAAAGATTCAGGGTGTTCATCTCCACCACTCTATAGTACGAATCTAGCCATGTGATTACAGGTGTTGAAGTCGAACATGGTATAAACCACTTGATTACCGGTCAATGATGAGAACTGTTAACAAGTGTGAGGGAAATCACCATTAATGTCAATGACTCCCAAGGTACACTAGTACAATCCAACAAATGCGAATTAATGAGCTGAAATCGAACATTCAGCGGAATCTCCCGATCAAGGGTCAATAATGAAAACACATTGTCGAAAGCGAGGAAACCTGCCATTGAGGCATGAAAGTTCCAAGGTACTAATTGGTTTCTAAGTCTAATTCCTGAATAATGATTTGAAGTCGATAGGAAAAGACTTGTCACGGGAGGGCCTTAATGTATCCCCCATCAATGACACAAAATGGGTAACAAGATTTGAAGTAGATCAGAGTAACAAATGATTTAGAAATGACTCAGGGATGGTCGATGCAATATAAGGCTTAAGGACTTCAGAAATGGCCGATGCAATAGCAGGATTTTCGTGTTGAACTTCTCTTTGAACATATTGACGACACAACAACTGTCTTGGAAAATACTGACTCAACAACAGGGATCACATGCCAATATGTAATCTTAGAAAGGAGTATGATCAGGAGACAAGCGGATTTTCCAACCTAGACACAAAGTGAGCGAAAGGGTGTCATATTCAAAAG
>ML813986.1:37354-57760 GCA_009831015.1 Picea engelmannii | reverse complement strand
TGAGGAGGATAACATATGCTTGTTGATGTAAGCTCATCCTTCAGATGAATCCCTCAGAGTATGTTTAATGAACCCTGCGAAGGAGTGGTTTGGTTCCATATAGGTCTTTCGATGTTTGTTTAATGAGTACAAAGAGAGAAAACTCGGGGGTTTTTCATATTTAGAGAGTTTGAAAAACACTTAAAGATGAATCTCTCAATTCATTTTTCATAAAGTAGTCCGATGAGACCAAAAAAGAGATAAACTATCGCTCAACAGACGTTTTCTTCAAATACTTTAACGAGTTTGAAAAGAACAAGGTCCCTCGGCAATCTTTTCATGTTTAGAGAGTCTAAAAATAGCTTAAAGGGAACTCCATGGGGTTCCTTTTTCGTATAACCTTTACGAGTCTAAAAACTGATAAAAGTTTACACGGTTACATTCTCAGGTATTTACGAGCATGAGAGAGAACAAATACTAAGCTCAGTAACTTATTCTCATGTATTTAAGAGCATGAGAAAGAACAAAGACTAAGCTCAGGATTGTTTTCATTTTTACGCAAGCTTTAAAACAAAACAAAACTATGCTTGGGATAGATTTTATTTTTTCACAATCTTAAAACTAAACAAAACTATGCTTGGACCCGGTTTCACTTTTACACAAGATTGAACTAGAGGAAACTATGATTGAGGTAGGTGGTTTCATTTTTACAAAAACTTGAACCATTGAAAACTATGCTTGGACTTCACAACGCATAATACAGGGATGGTTGGTACTTAGCCCACAACTTAAGAAACTAGCGGCTCAACTTAAGCATGAACGACTCAACTTCAGCATGAAGTCCAAAGGCTAGAAGCATTTTCCTTAGCTTTCAATAATCAAATGAGAAATGGATCTAGAACATACCTTTTAAATATTGAAGATCCGACTTCGCCAATGCAATCCAAGCTTCATCACAAGGTTTATGAGAAATATCTGCAAATAAGCACAAGCCAATGAAGACAAGAATAACAAAGTCTATTTGATATGAAACTATGTACGTGATCAAGGAATCATACAATATGAATAAATAACATTCATATAGGAAAGAAACGTATATTTGTATTAAAGAATGTGGAAGAAAGATACAACCAGATGCTTTGATGTTTTCAGGTTCCTTCCAACAGTTCCTTGCTTCCCACACACTTCTTGCTCCAAGGATTCTGAGACCATGGATCTGATAGCTACTCACAATCTATCTTGATAAAGCAAAGCTCAAAGCCAACATACAAGCTCCAAAAAATCCATGCTACAAAACTTAATAACAAGCCAATCTTAATCCCAAGGCAAGCTAACTTTCTCCATGAGAGATCTTCTCCTTTTATAAGCCGAAGAGGATAAGGTGAGTATGTTAGGATGATCCCACTAAATCATGAAGCGATTAATATCCAAACCATTCGGAAGCCACCTCAGTATAGAAGCTTCTCCTTCTAGAAGCATCGAGAAAATGCTCGTTTTTCCCACGTATGAAGGCTGCCGCACCCTAGCTATAGAGAAACCTACAGAAACTCCGCATCATAGCTATGGTGTAACCTGTGAAAATCATGCATTTCTACACCCTGTGTATAGAGTAGCTTGCGGAAATTAGGCATTTCCGCACCCTGTGTATAGAGCAGCCTGCGAAAATCCTCTTTAATAGGTTTTTTACAAAGGAAAATACAACTTCTTCTCTCAGTAAAAGTTCTTCTCCTTTATTTCTTCAGGAATTCAGGCCATTGAACCCTCTGAAGGAAACATATAGGTTTGCATCATTAACAGTCACAGGGATGATGAAAATAATGTGTAACAGAGAGCCCCCCAAAGTATGAAGTGAGAACAAAGTGATAGTTGAAATACTTTGTCGAGTGTGTGTAGGGAACAAGGAACAGTCGATCGGAAACCTGCCAACAAACAAGGAAATATTGTACAATAATATATCATCACTGGGGTAGGCATTCCCATACTCAGAATACAAATGACTAAAAGAATAAATGCCGACATGAAAAGATCCATGTAAAGTAAGGCAAGTCATGGACACCAAACATACACAATAGATCCATGCCAATATGATTCAAATTTGAACATAGCCACCAAAAATACACTGTGGATCTATGTGTTAAAGACTCAAATTTGAACATAGCCACGAGACACACAATGTGGATCTATGCAATATTACAAACTGAATATACTCCAACGCAACCTGAATCTGTGAGAAAATATTCAGGGTGTTCATCTCCACCACTCTATAGTACGAATCTAGCCATGTGATTACAGGTGCTGAAGTCGAACATGGTAGAAACCACTTGATTATTGGTAAATGATGAGAATCATTAACAAGTGTGAGGGAAATCACCATTAATGTTAATGAATCACAAGGTACACTAGTACAATCCAACGAATGTGAATTAATGAGCTGAAATCGAACATTCGACGGAATCTCCCGATCAAGGGTCAATAATGAAAACCCATTGTCGAAAGAGAGGAAACCTGCAATTGAGGCATGCAAGTTCCAACGTACCAATTGGTTTCTAATTCTAATTCCAGGATAATGAGTTGAAGTCGATAGGAAAAGACTTGTCACAGGAGGGCCTTAATGTATCCCCCATCAATGACACAAAACGGGTAACAAGATTTGAAGTATATCAGAGTAAAAAATGATTTAGGTATGACTTAGGGATGGCCAACACAATAGAAGGATTAAGGACTGTAGAAATGGTCGACGCAATAGAAGGATTTCTGGGTTGAACTTCTCTTTGAACATATTGATGACATGACAACTGTCTTGGAAAATACTGACTCAACAACAAGGATCACAGTCCAATTTGTAATCTTAGAAAGGAGTATGATCAGGATACAAGTGAATTTTCCAACCTAGACACAAAGCAAGCGAAAGGGTATCATGTTCAAAAGCGACTCTTCCATAGAATACGGGNCCACCATTTCTGTCAAGTACATCTTTATTTTTACGCAAGCTTGAGGAGGATAACATATGATTGTTGATGTAAGCTTATCCTTCAGATGAGTCCCTCAGAGTATGTTTAACAAACCCTAAGAAAGAGTGGTTCGGTTCCATATAGGTCTTTCGATGTTTGTTTAATGAGTCCAAAGAGAGAAAACTCGAGGGTTTTTCATATTTAGAGAGTCTAAAAAACACTTAAAGATGACTATCTCAGTTCCTTTTTCATAAAGTAGTCTGATGAGATTGAAAAAGAGATAAACTATCACTCAACATAAGTTTTCTTCAAATACTTTAACGAGTGTGAAAAGAACAAATTCGCTCGGCAATATTTTCATGTTTAGAGGGTCTAAAAAGATCTTAAAGGGAACTCCAGGGGGTTCCTTTTTTGTATAACCTTTATGAGTATGAAACAGTGATAAAAGTTTACTCGGTTACATTCTCAGGTATTTACGAGCATGAGAGAGAACAAAGACTAATCTTGGTAGCTTATTCTCATGTATTTACGAGCATGAGAAATAACAAAGACTAAGCTTGGGATTGTTTTCATTTTTACGCAAGCTTTAAAACAAAACAAAACTATGCTTGGGATAGATTTTATTTTTTCACAAGCTTAAAACTAAACAAAACTATGCTTGGACCCGGTTTCATTTTTACACAAGATTGAACCAGAGGAAACTATGCTTGAGGTAGGTGGTTTCATTTTTACACAACCTTGAACCATAGAAAACTATGCTTGGACTTCCCAACGCATAATACAGGGATGGTTGGTACTTATCCCCCAACTTAAGAAACTAGCGGCTCAACTTCAGCATGAATGACTCAACTTCAGCATGAAGTCCAGAGGCTGGAAGCATTGCGCCCCAAGATTTCTTTCATCCAATTGCAAAGGTGAATGAAATGAAGCTTCAAATACTAGACTTGACTCTAACGGAGAGGGGGAAGTTGTTTCATTTTTTAACAAGCTTGACACAGGAGAAGAACTATGCTCGTGAATCCAGGTTCAATTCCTAGATCTTTGTTTCATTTTTTAACGAGCTTAACATAGAAAAATGAACTATGCTTGTAATCTCTATTTCATTTTTTAACGAGGTTGCTATAGAGACGCAAAAACTATCCTCACAACTAGTTTCATTTTTTAACGAGCTTGATATAAGAAAACCATGCTTAGACTCAAGGTATAACCTCCAAACCACTGTTTCATTTTTTAAAGAGCTTGACACAGAAATGGGAACCATGCTTGTGAATCTGGGTTCAATCCCTAGACCGTTGTTTCATTTTTTAACAATATTGACATAGAAACAAGAACTATGCTCATGAATTCTATTTCATTTTTTAACGAGGTTTCCACATAGACGTAAAAAACTATCCTCGTATATGGTTTCATTTTTTAATGAGCTTGAAATCAGAAAATCATGCTCAAGGCTAGTTTCATTTTTTAATGAGCTCAAAATCAGAAAACCATGCTGAACAGTCTTCTTGATCATGGCTTCTAGGAGGACAACGCTCCAGGAGGACACCAGGTCAAGGGACAAAACTCGGTCATGGCTTCCAAGAGATCTTCACTAGACGGAAGAGACACACTCTAGAAGAACACCATATCGAAGGTCACGACAGGGGTAAAGAGATCAATATCTAAAAACCCTATCGAAGAGATCACCATGTCAACTACCAGATCTAAGTCATAAGAGACTGAGCTTACAATGAGAGACTCATCTTCATTAACAGTTGAAGGCATTGGAGACAACGCCACATAATTGTTAAATTTTTAATTAAATAAAGTACCTAGGCAAGTGTTTCTCATCCCTAGGCGCCTAAGGGGTTAGAAAGTGCCTAATGTGGGCCCTAGTCATTTAATTTTTGAGATGCAAATTAAAAGGTGACTTTATGACTTTAGTGAGGGTGAATGAAGAGACATTTTATCTCAACGACTCATCTAATCTAATCTCAGCCATTGGATTAGAAAAATCCTCACCTACCTCATGAGGTCGATTAGAGTTGGAGGGCGCACCCATTGTTGGGTTGTTGGTTCAGTGTTGAGAGAGCAAGAGAGAGAGCATTTTCGAGTAGCAAGAGAACAACCATTTATGAGAGCTAGGGAACACATTCCAAGGCAGAATAATAGCACAGAAATTGAGGCAAAGGTTCAACATACACAGGAGGCTGTACAACATGGATTTCGAGATCCATACAGTCACTTGTGTGCACAGAAATCAAGACAACAGACAACATTTATTTCTATTTGTATGGTACGGATTTTATTAGTCTGTACAACCATATTTTGGTACAAATTTTGAGGAGGGATAGATAGCCATACTCAGGCCATACCGTACAAATTCCATACAAGTCAGTACAGTCCTTTCTTGGCACAAAAATCGAGACAGATTGCTGTGTGTTTTTTTTGGAAAGTTTGGCACAGTTTTCAAGGTGGTTGTACAACCATTAATGTACCCAGAAATTTGCTGAAGTAGTGGCATGTATTTTGAGGCATCTGTACAACATTTTGGAGGCACAAAAATCAAGGAGCAGACTTGCAATTTATTGCATAAAATTCTGGAAAGAATTTTGAGGAGTTTGGCTTATTTCTTGTGTGAAGACTTGGCACAGTTATCGAGATAAGTTTGTCATTTAAATTTCTGAAGATAAACATGCTGTAACAAAATTCTCTGAAGCTCCTAAATGATAAAAATCTCCCTCTCTCACTAGTTTTCCCCTTGTGGGTTTTTCCAGGATCAAAGTTAGACCGAAAATATCTGTGTCAATATTTTCTGAGTTTTATGTGTTGCTGATATTTTATTTCTGTGTTATAAACGATGTTCAAAATCCTCATGTTTCAGTTTTGAAATTAATTTTCTGCTAAGTTTTATTTGCTGATATAAAACTGGGTTTGGGCATTAAACATTGGCTGAAAAATCAACGAGACTGAAACTGGGTTGGGGTCTGAAAATTTACATGGTATCAGAGCTGAGTTGAAAGGAAGCAGAAATTTCAGTTGTCAGAAAGTTGGGACAACAGTCACTTCACATGGCAGATTTTTTTTTAATTTATTATTTTTAGCAGAGAAGGGTCAATGGATATAGGTTTGAGAGTTGAGGACAGACTTGATGGGGTAGCAAATTTTGGTGCTTGGAAGGAGAGGATGATCTTGCTTTTGCAAGAAAACAAGTTGTGGGACATTGTGGAAAATACCACTACTCATCCTGTTTTGGTACCTATTGATGCTACTCTTCTTCCAGCTTACACTAAGAAGAGTATCAAGGCTAAGAGGTTTATTCTTGATGCCATCAATGATCATTTGATTCCTCACTTGACGGGGAAGACACATGCCTATGAGATGTGGGAGTCTTTGACTAAATTGTACCAAAGTACAAATGAGAACTGGAAAATGGTTTTGAGGGAAAAACTAAAGAGCATAAAAATGACCAAGGTTGAAAATGTGGTCACATACCTTACTAGATTGACACGAGTGAGGGATGATCTTGGAGCTGTGGGGGAAGCCATAGCTGATAGTGATCTTGTGAGAACAAAATTGAATGGAGTTTCCAAACAATGGGTTGTTTTTGTGGAGGGCATTGTTGCTAGGGAGAAGCTTCCCGATTGGGAATGTCTTTGGGATGAATTTGTTCAGGAGGAGACCCGGAGAGGTTATGTACATGGAAGTTCATCTACAAGCCATGAGGAGGAGAATTTGGCTCTTGCTACCACTAGCAAGAAGAAGTTCATAAAGGGTCCAAAGGGAGGACACAAGCCCAAGGGTGAAGGGAAGAAAGACATGAGCAAAGTTAAGTGCTTTGCATGCCATAAGTTTGGGCACTGTGCAGGTCAGTGTCCGAACAAGAATAAGAAACAAATAATAGCTTCAACAGGGGTGGAAGAGTTTTCCACCAAGTTTGACAAGGAAATTTCTTTGATTGCGTGTCTATCCATGAGGACCACTCATATAGATACTTGGTGTATTGAAAGTGGTGCCTCTCGCCATATGACAGGGGTTCGTGAGCACTTAACAAACCTCTCAAAGATGGGAAATGTTGAGGTAGTTCTTAGAGATGACCGAGAGGTCAAGGTGGTTGGTAGCGGGACTGTATCATTTCAGAAGGAGTCTTTGCCTCCCATGACTTTGAAATAGGTTCTATATGTTCCGGGCTTGAAGAAGAATTTAGTTTCGGTTTCTACTATTTAGGAGAAGGGATATATGGTCTTGTTCCATGATGGGCAGGTGCTTCTTGTCCCCAGGGGGTCTAGCATCACTTCGGCCAAAGTGATTGGTACTAGACATGAGAGGCTGTACAAGTTTTTGTTCCAGCCAGTGAGAGCATTGATTCATACTACCAGCAGCAGCAGTGGCCTATGTGAGCTATGACATAGGAGGATGGCACATTTGCACCATGGGGCTTTGAGAGTTCTGAGGGAGATGGTGATAGGAATTCCAGATTTCAGTTTAGAGCACCATGAGTTGTGGAAGGGGTGTGCTTTGGGAAAGTACACCAAGACTGCTTTTCCAAGTAGTGACAGTAGAGAAGTAGGGATACTTGATCTTATACATTCAGATGTATGAGGCTCGATGACTTCAGCATCGTTTACTGGTTCCCTATACTATGTTGTATTCATTGATGACTTCTCTCGGAAGTCCTAAATTTTCTTCATGAAGACCAAAGGATAGGTCTTCAGTTGGTTCCAGGAGTTCAAAGCTCTTGTGGAGAACCAGACAGGGAAGAAAATTAGAGTCCTGAGATCGGACAATGGGGGTGAGTATACCTCCAAGGAGTTCATGGAATTTTGTGTAGGAGAGGGCATAAGGAGGGAGTTGATTGTTCCTTACAACCCGCAGTAGAATGGGGTTGTAGAGAGGAAGAACGTGGCCATTGTTGGGGCTGTGGGAGCCATGTTACATGATCAGGGGCTGCCACTATTTCTATGGGTCGAGGCATGCTACACTGCAGTTTATCTGCAAAACAGGAGTTCTCAGAAGGGTGTGGAGAGCATGAATCCTGAGGAATATTTCTCTGGGAAGAAGCCCAAGGTGGGGCGCCTTCGTATTTTTGGGTGCATCACATTTTCATATGTCCCTTCTAAGAAGAGGACAAAGTTGGAGCCCACAACAGAGAGAAGGATCTTTTTTGGGTACAGTGAGACTTCAAAGGCTTTCTGTATATAACTTCCTTCCTTGAGGAATACTGTCTTGAGGAGGGATGTCAGATTTGAGGAGGACGAAGCCTTTAGGAAGTCTAGAGGGACAGAGAAGGGTGAAAAATATTCACCACAGATTTAGGTGAGTCCACAATAGACTACAGTGACATAGAGTTTGGGGCCACCAGTTTTGGTGATGACAGGTTCACAGGTGACAGGGCCACATGTTTCAAGTTCACAGGTGACAGGGCCACAGGTTTCAAGTTCACAGGCTACTGGTCCACTGGCTACAGGATTAGGTACTTCAGAGTCTACTTCAGGATCATTGTCTTCAAGATATGGGGTTGAGCAGGGAGAGTCCCCTCCACAAGACACTACTTCATAGAGGAGGAAGCCCAAATCTCTTTAGGACATTTTGAGGGAGGCACATGGTTCAGTAGGGAATCCCAGACAGGCAGTGAGGGAGAGTAAACCTCCCGAGAGGTTTTGCAGCTACATTGCAATGGTGAGAAGTATTCGGGAGTCTAAGCCTTCCACCTTTGAGGAGGCTACTGGTAGATAGGTATGGAGAGATGCCATGATGGAAGAGTATAATTCCATCATGAAGAACGATGTCTAGGAAGTTGTTCCTAGACCTGAGGGGAAGTCAGTGGTGACTTCCAGGTGGCTCTATAAACTAAATCATGTTGCAGATGGAAACATTGAGAAGTACAAAGCTCTCTTTGTGGATCAGGGGTTTTCACAGGTTGAGGGAGTCGACTATGATGAGACCTTTACGTCGATTGCTAGATACACTTCGATCAGGGTAGTGATCTCCATTGCAGTAGAGATGGGTTGGAAGATCCACAAGATGGATGTGAAGACCACATTTCTGAATGGTATTATTAAGGAGGAGGTGTATATTGAGCAACCATTGGGCTTTGAAGTGCATGGGAGAGAGTCTCATGTGTGTAGACTGAAGAAGGCATTGTATGGGTTGAAACAAGCTCCCAGAGCTTGGTATTCAAGGATAGATGCCTATTTGCAGCAGTTGGGTTTTGAGAAGAGTGAGGCGGATCCCAACCTATACTTCATTGTGGTTGAAGAGGATCCTCTCATTCTTCTGCTATATGTGGATGATATTTTCATTACAGGGGCAGAGAGACTCATCAACATCTGCAAGGAGAGCCTTGCTTCAGAGTTTGAGATGACTGACATTGGACTGATGCATTACTTTTCGGCATTGGAGGTTTGGCAGGAGCGTGGACACGTCTTCCTGGGACAGGGGAAGTATGTGTGTGAAATTCTGAGCAAATTTTAGATGGGGGATAGTAGGCCCATGGCCACTCCCATGATTACCAACTGGAAGAAGCTTCATGCTTTTGAGTCACAGTTGGTGGATTCCAGTTTGTATCGTCAGTTGATCGGGTCATTGATGTATTTGGTCAATACTAGGCCATATATTTGTGTTGTTGTCAACACTCTCAGTCAGATCATGGTGGAGCCTAGGAGAGTGCACTGGGTGGCAGCAAAACATGTGCTCAGGTATCTTTGTGGTACGGTAGATTATGGTTTGGACTATTAGAGAGGAGATGGAGTTCGTTTGGTTGGCTATACAGACCGAAAATATTTGTGTCAATATTTTCTCAGTTTTATGTGTTGCTGATATTTTATTTCTGCATTATAAACGATGTTCAGAATCCTCATGTTTCATTTCTGAAATCAATTTTCTGCTAAGTTTTATTTGTTTATATAAAACTGGGTTTGGGCATTAAACATTGGCTGAAAAATCAGCGAGACTCAAACTAGGTTGGGGTCTGAAAATTTACAATAATTAACCTGTGGTAGAGGCGATACCGTCTTCATATAAGAACCATTTAGGGAGGTCATCCAGTCAGGATCGATGGATGAAATTTGATCAATAGTCACAATTCTTCCATCATCAGGGAAAGATATCACACAAAAAAAGAGTGGACCCAATAGATTTCATGGCATAGACATAATCTCGCCCAAGGAGTAAAGCGAAATCCAAGGGGTCTTGGACTACCATAACATCAATAAAAACAGTTTTCTTGCCCAAAGTTACATGAAACCATGGAAGGGTCCCTAAAGGTTGACTAGTTCTTCTGTTAAAAGATAACAGATTCTGTGTAACCGGTGCAAGCTGAGGGCAACCCAAAGCTTTCCAAGCAATAGAGGAAAAAATACTAATGGACGTACCTTCATCTATCAATGTCTGAGAAATGTCCCGATCACAAACCTGTACTATAATCTGGAAAGAAATGTGAGAGGGAAGATGAGGTCCAGTTAGCACACCCCAATTAAAAGGGATGGACTCATTACTTTGAGGAGGTTCCATGGGAGAAGGTGGAATGGCCCCTAGCAGGGTAGATTCTGTATCAACAAGAAAAACTTGAGCACCATCAGGTTTACTCTCTAGCGGGAGAGTAGGATCGACCGATGATGAGATTAGATCGACCACTTGGGTTTCATTCTCCAAGGGGAGAATGGGGTTGACCGGTGGAAAGAGATCGATCAATTGGGTTTCACTCTCTAACGGGAGAGTGGGATCAACCGAGGATGGGATCAGATCAACCACTTGGGTTACACTCTCTAACGGGAGAGTGGGATCAACCAAGGATGGGATCGGATCGACCACTTTGGTTGCACTCTCTAACGAGAGAGTGGGATCGGATCGGCCAATTTGTCAACTGGTTCAACTAAGGATGTGACCAGATTGACTACATGATCAACCAGATTGACCTATGAAGGGGCCAGATTGATCATTCCATCAACTACAGGTGGGTCGAGAGTAAGTTTGCGATAATCAACTGGAAGTTGAGGATGTGAAACAGTCATTTCTTCCAGTAATTTCAAGGCTTTGTCCATACAAGGGAAAAGGTGAGTTAGATGACTCCCTTTGCATAACATACACGGAAACTTGACTCTTCTTTTCTTCTTCCCAATAGTATCTTGACTAGTTGACGGGAGGTCATCAACATATTGTTCAGAGGTTGACGACATGGGTTGGCAAGGTTGTGTATACCATGCTTCTATAACCTTGGATAGGCCAAGGCAATCCTTAAGAAGATGGCTACCCTTACAAATCCTACAAGGGTAATTGGGCTTAGGGGTTGTTTGGATGATCTTGGCATCATCAACACTCCCAACACAAATAACAGTAACTGGTTTCTTTCCAACATGTACGATAGTGGTTGGAAGTTTGGGCCCTTGTTTATTTTTCTTCTTCTTATTCCTTCGTTTCTTCTTTTTCCTATCCACCGGGTTATTGGCTTGAGAGATTTCACTCGGCGAAGAAGATAAAATGGAAGAAGACCTTGCAAATGAAGAAGGTGAAGAATATATTACTAGTGAAGAAGGAAAAGGATCAACATGAGGTTGATGTTCTTGGGGGGAGGTGCTTATAACAGAAGCACTAGTTGCATTCAAGATTACCTGAGTGGAAAACAACCATATTGGTAATCCAATTGTGAGACTTGGAAGGTTCAAAGTAGCAATGGTAGGAGGACCAATGTTTCCATAAGAAGGAAAAAAAAGGGTTCTCCTGGCAAAGGGGTTCCCTCATTGGTTATTTCGGGAAGTGATGCCATTAAAAACAAAACCAACCTAGAGTTCGCTAGGGAAAACACACAACACACGCTAAATATCTAGGAAGCAAACATGCAAACAAAACCTTCTTACAATGAACACACTAGTTGGTGATGAAATCCAACGTCGTGGGAACAATGTAAGAAAGGGATGAGATAGAGCGGGTGTAAAATTTACGTTGACGACCTGCTTAACGGACTTACACCTTGATGCAAGCTCCCACACATAAACGTGGGTATACCCTCCAAGGATCCCGAGTGAGTCTGGCCAACGTCAATTCCAGGTACCGTGAAGACTTGCCCCTCAACAGTCACCTCGTGTAAAGACCCTAGAGAGATAGGCCACTAAGGTTACCAACTACAACAGTGATGCCTCAGGAAACAATCGACAGTCTGATCCACGCACAAGGGCAGGGTATCTAGTCTGAAATCAACTTGAAAGGCTTCCACTCATCCTTGTGGGTATACCTTCCAAGCGACCCCCATAATACGCACCATCTCTACACCAAGACAAACAAAGTAGGGTGAGTAACTCTGCTAGTCTCAATGCGACCTCAGGTTTGACCCTTGTGTGAGAAGGGCTTCCCATGACAAAATGTAGCAAGTGGATTTCATCGCTCCCTAATGCAAGATTCTATGTTTGTTTGCAGCTTTGGAAAGTTATCTTTCACACCTATTCCAAAGCCCTACAACTAATCTAATGTAGCTTCGCTACCAGAAAATATAAAAATGTCTAATCAATTTTTATAAGTGCTTTATTTTAAGACTGTTGTTACTCAAAAGGAAGATGGCGTGGACAATATGGTGTTTTGATCGACTCGAAAGTTATAGAAAGAGATGAAGATGCAATCTTTTCATTTTGATGAAAGCTATGCTACGAGAAGAAGAACAAGTTTATCGTTCCCAGCTGCATAATGTCCCAAAATTTACTAAACTCATCAATATCAAGAACTTCAAGAAATGAGCCAAAGAGACTGTACACCAATACACGATTCTTTCTTCCCGCAAGCCATGAGGGGGAATTTTTTTTAGAATTCAAGACCAAAAAATGCCAAAAATCATGCAATTTCACTACAAATACAAGGATGCCCCCAATCTAATATAAAGAAAGAAATTAAATTTTTTTGTTTCAAAGAGACACTAAAAGCAAGAGCGAGTTTCCTCAAAACAAAATAAACCCAAACTAAGTTTCTCTTTTAACACGAATTATTCAGAAAAAAAAAATGTTCTTTCACTAAACAATTCTAAAGAAAAGCAATGCTTTGTAACAGAAACACACTCAAAGGAAGAGATCAAATCTTTCAAAATAAAACAAGCTAAAACAAAGCAAATAAGGCTAAAAGCAGATTCAAATTTTTTCAAGAAGACTATAATTAGACCCAACAAATCACCCCAGAACCCACATCACAGATCTGGGCAGGGAAAACAACCAAAAACAATTTTTTTCACAATCTTCATAAGCTGGAAGATTAGCACAGTGCAAAAATCCTTGATCACCATAGGCCAGAAATGGGTAGGGTGCAGAGTTTCCACATTGGTCTAAACAGTTAGGGTGCAGAAATCCTAATTCACCACACTGTCCCTCAAAGAAGGGTGCGGAAATCAAACAAAAATGAAAAAAATTAAAAAATTAAGAAGGTTTTCCAGTGAAGTTTAACATTCAATGAGTCAAGATGGATCTCCCAATGAATCAGAATACAAAAACCAAGCAATCAAAGCAAGAAAGCAAGACAAACTATGAAAACAATCCGTTCCCTAGTGGAGTCACCAATTTTGTTATCGGGCTAATTGTTAAGTGCAGACACAAATCAATCCCCCTAGATCCACTTAGATCTAGAACAAAACAAGACAATACACTAATCTTTCCTTAGCTTTCATTATCAAATGAGAAATGGATCTAGAACATACCTTTTAAATATTGAAGATCTGACTTTGCCAATGCAATCCAAGCTTCGTCATGAGGTTTATGAGAAATATCTGCAAATAAGCACAAGCCAACGAAGACAAGAATAACAGAGTCTATTTGATATGAAACTATGTACATGATCAAGGAATCACACAATATGAACAAATAACATTCATATAGGAAAGAGAAGTATATCTGTATTAAATAATGTGGAAGAAAGATACAACCAGATGCCTTGATGTTGTCAGGTTCCTTCCAACAGTTCCTTGCTTCCCACACACTTCTTGCTCCAAGGATTCTGAGACCATGGATCTGATAGCTACTCACAATCTATCTTGACAAAGCAAATCTCAAAGCCAACATACAAGCTCCAAAAACTCCAAGCTACAAAACTCAATAACAAGACAATCTTAATCCCAAGCAAAGCCAACTTTTTCCATGAGAGCTCTTCTCATTTTATAAGTTGAAGAGGATAAGGTGAGGAGGTTAGGATGATCCCACTAAATCATGAAAGTGAGTAAGATCCAAACCATTCAGAATCCACCTCACTATATAAGCTTCTCCTTCTAGAAGCGTCGAGAAAATGATTGTTTTTCCCATGTATGAAGGCCCTCGCATCCTAGCTATAGAGCAACCTGCGGAAACTCTGTAGCCTAGCTATGGTGCAGTTTGCAGAAATCAGGCATTTCTACACCCTGTGTATAGAGCATCCTGCGAAAATCCTCTTTAATAGGGTTTTTACAAAGGAAAATACAACTTCTTCTCTCAATAAAAGTTCTGCTCCCTTCTTTCTTCAAGAATTTAGGCCACTGACCCCTCTGAAGGAAACATATAGGTTTACATCATTAACGGTCATAGGGATGACAAAAATAATGTGTAAAAAATAAGATTTATTCCTGGTGTTTATGATCATGACATCTTTTGATTATGCCCAATATAGAACAACAATGGTGGTTTGAGGATTTTTGCCAAATATTTTATCTCTGACACTCTTCTTTACCTCACAAGTATTTTCCTCATGATTTTCCTTGCAAAAGTTACACCAATTGCGAGACATGATGGCTTTGGGTTGAAACTTGTTTTCATTGGTATTCCTAAAATGTGGTGAAGAAGAAGAAGATGCCCCAGGATTAAGCGAAGGGACATTTCCCTTTCGCTCATATGCTATCATTTGATTGTTCATATCGTGTACAAGTTGTAGGAGGGTAGACATCTCCATTTGTTTAACCAAGTCCCCTTTGGGGAGACCTTTTCTTTCTAGTTGTTCTTCATATTCTAGACAAGTATGTAGGGAAGAACCAAGGTTATCAATAGCCTTTTCTTCAAGCCTATTCCAATAAGGGGAAGGTAGAGAATTATAGTAATGCATAAAAGTAGCTTGGTTCTGGGGGCGAATAAGTTCAAAAATTTTATTATATAACTTGCTGAAAAGAAGGTTGAAGGACTTAATAGTCTCACCGTCCTTGTACACAATGTTATTGTATTCTCGCAATTGTTCGACTGGGCTCTTAGACTGCCCATAAGTGGACTTAAACCAATTAACTAACTCTTCCCAAGTGAAATGATTTTGGGAGGGAGATCAAAAAAATCTTCCGCTGCTTTCCCTTCGAGAGAGTTGACAAATAGGTGCATGAAAGTATCATTATCATTATCTCCTATATTGCGACAGGCATTAGAGAATTCTACCAAGTGTTTGTTTGTAGTGACGATATTATTTTTCGGAAAATCTAGGTAGATGCTCTTTAAATTTTGGTAAAGGATGAGTAGCAGGCGCTAGGTTCAAGGAAGAGCATACGTTCCATGGGGTGGTAGTAGCATCTTCCTCGAATTGGAAAAGCCCATACTTCTTGATGATTTTGGCAGGGTTGGTAGTAGATTGGACATGAACCTGATGGCTATACAAACTTGTTAATGAATGCAGCTATAGGAGACATCCTCCAACCTACAAACCTGTGAGATGTGGAATATAGTAGCTATGTGAAGTCTTACTATCAGCTTACAAACCTGAGAGAAAGCCCCTAATAAAGGGTTCGTGGTTCCAGCCCGGGACAGGGGCTAGGAATGTATATGGCCTCCTCCATGACGTGAGAGAGAACAACTCTAGATGATTATCTGATGTAAGAGCGATCTGTTGAGTTAGGGAAATCCCAAAAAGCACTGGGCACATCATCATGAGAATAAGAACGAAGATGATGTGATGGCCTCCTATGAATATGCAACAGAGTTGATGTGAAGACTCCAGATGTTCCTCCTGTTTGTGGCAGTGGGAAAGCATATTTGTAGAGCAGATGTGACTATGGATGAGCATAAGTGCACGTGTGAGGACCTATCTCATCTGTGTAATGCAGTGACTTAGGTCTATGGCATCCCTATGGATGTGTCCCCTAGTGGACGAGTATTAGTGAGTGTATCAGATCCTTTTCTATATATATTGTTCAAGAGTAATACCCACCTGTAACCCTAGTTATTGTGTAAAGGGTACATGTCGGCCCTATCTTATTGTGTCTAAAGATAAACTGTAAAAGATAATTAATATTAGTATTAATTATTATAATAATAAACAATTAACATGTCTAAGTGAATTATGCCCTATTGTGCCAATAGACACTTCAGTTGATAGGACAAATCTAATATAATTAAGAGGAAATCTCTCATTTGTAGACACTCACTCACTTGCAAGTTTTGGAAATTTCAGCAATCACACTTCTTGGTCAAAGTTGTGCACCTCTCTTGGGCGCTAGGGTTTCTAGGTTTTGTGCACCCTCTTGTGTGCTAGGATATTATTGAAGGTAAATGTATTTCTCTTGAATATTATAGAAAAGGATTTGGCTAGTTTTTTCTCCCTTGTTTGAGAAGGGTTTCCTAGGATATATCTTGTGTTCTTGTGCATGGTGCTTCTTCATGTGATCTTGGTTGCTGCAACATTTATGGTTATAGTTAATTTGTAAATGGAATGAAATTCATGCTTAACCTAATGATATGAAAACAATAACATGGTATCAGAGCATAGGTCTTGAAAGATCCCATTGCACAAACATTCTCCACAAGAAAAAGGAAAAACGTCATTGTTGTCGTACATGAAAATTAGGGCTTTTTATTGAAGAAGATTTTCAACCTCAAAACCTTCTAGAAAAGTGCACCCTAGTCCAAGGAACTCTTTGGCACCTTCAGCGCACCTTTTCATTGGGTAGATATCTTGGAAAGTGAAACCCTAGTTTTCACAAAGTACCAGAAGTACCGACAAACCATAAGTACCAGAGTACCAGAAGTACTAGAAAACCAGAAGCACTAGTCCAGAAATCCGTTGGTCAAGTTTGAGGGGGTAAAATTTGGATTTTCAAAAATCTGAATGCACCAACTTAGTCACCTCAGCCCAACACATCTATCCCCTGGATCAAAATTTCAAAATTTGAAGTTTGAAAAATTAGGGTTTCCTCATAAAACCCTAAGTTGCAGTTGCAGTTGCAGTTGTAGTTTCAGAATTAGTTGCAGTATCGGTTGAAGTATCAACTGTTGTACCAGTTGCAGTTGTAGTTTCAGAATTAGTTGCAGTATCGGTTGAAGTATCAACTGTTGTACCAGTTGCAGTCACCCTTGAAGTATTTTAAGAGTTATTACCACTGCTACCAGATGGTGCCACTACCTACAAATTTTATCAGAGGTATGTACTCACATATGCTTAAATTGTTAAGCTTTAAAAGGTATTTGCAGGAAAATGGATCTCTTGCCATAGATCCAACAAATTCAAAGGAATAATGCAACCCAGGTTTGATTATTCTAATATTCATCTATTTGTTATGACATTATTTTGATCTAGGTTGCATGTTGAAGCTATGAGCACCATACTAACCTTTGGTCAAAATTAAAGTCAAGATATTAGAGGGATTAAATTTGAGATCATAGAGTTTGTTCTCTATCCCAACCTTCTGTCAAGATAGAATATTGTCCTAGTACAAAAGACATGTTGAAGAAAGCACTTGTTATCTTGAGTGAAGGAGACTTGGAAGAAAAGAAACACACTGGAAGTGAAGACTCCAGGTTTGATTGTTGTAATTGTCATTCATCTAACTTATATTTATAAAGTTTGCTACATTACAAATAGGTGTTGTAGCTGTGATAACAATCCTTAAATTTTTTTGATTCTAGAGATGTACTCATTATTCTCCTTTAGGAGATATTCTTGTTTTGGTTCCTCTTGTTTTCTTGTTCCAGACAGGTCAAGAACAAAGGAAGATTCTTATCCCTCACAGGGACTCAAAACTATTTGAGAAAGAGCAAGAATAGAACCATCCTTGAGACAATCAATGAAATAATGCATGATCATATTCTTTCTATGATTTCATGGGCATAAGCATGCATGACACAGTATATGTTCAAAACAAGATTCTTGACCAGAATAGAAGCCTTCACCAGAGTGAAGCCTGAGACTGAACACTTCAGGTTATTTGGGTGCCCAGTGTATCTTCATGTACCCAAAGAGAATAAGTCCAAGCTATATCCTTTAGAAAGAAAGGATACAATGAATCTTCAAAGACATTCCAGATCGACATCCCTGATCAGAAACAAATTGAGACAAGCAAAAACGTTGTCCTTGAAGAAGAGATAATCTTTCAAATATCCAGAGAATATCAAATGGGGATTGACAGTAAGACTATACCTTCTCCCCCTTCAGCCATTCAGAGGGAGAAAGACATTATTCCAGTTGCTCCAGTTGATGTGTTCATAGATATTGCAGTAGGGCATAAAAGGCCTACCTAAACTCACTTTGCTAGAGGCAGAGAAACATACAAGCTTCTCAAGGCACATTCCGAGAAAGAAAAAAGAGATTTTTCGAACTATCCTTCAGTCATGAGTCACTCTATTGATGCTGAGACTCTTTGTCTTACAAAAGAAACAAGATAACCAATATGGAAAAATACCATAACAGAAGAATACCAGTACGTCTTAAAGAATGATGCATAAGATACTATTCAAGGACCAGAAAGGGAAGTCTGTGGTAACTTCCAAGTGGATCTATAAGATCAAGCATGCATCTGATGGAAGTATCAAGAAATACAAAACAATATCCATAGATAGAGGTTTCTCATAGATAGAGGGATTTGTCCATGATGAGACACTTGACCCAGTGAACCGATTCACTTCCATCCGTACCACCATCCATGAGTTGGAATCTATATCAGATAGATATATTCTTGATGAATTTGGATTTCAGCAAGAGTGTTTCTGATCCAAACCTATACAATGTTGGTGACAAGAACCTGATCCTGATGAATTACTCAGAAAGCCTAGTTGTTAAAAAATAGCAAGAATTGACTTCTGATTTTGATACACTACTTCTTGGGACAAGAAGTATGACATAATACAAATCCACTGTGATGTATTTAAAGAAGAAGATTGATGTTTATTCAAGATGAGACCAATCCACAGTTGATTGGATCATTGATGTATTCGGTTAAACACTAGACTTGATTCATGCCGATTCAGATTGAGCAGAAAGTATAGTGGACTGGAAGAGCACATCCTATTGATGTTCTACCTTGAAATATTCCATGATTTCCTATTGCAGCAGGAAACGTAACTCTGTAGCCTTAAGTGCACCAAAGACAGAGTATATATATATATATATATAACAGTAAGTGTGCGAAGCAATGTGGCTTCACATACCTAAAACAAATTTACTTGACCATGAGGTAGATCCTATGTTGATGAAAGAGAGCCATATATGAATCTCCTTACAGAACCCAGATCTTCCTCATGGTTTATCACACAGAGAGATAAATTTTTCTTATATCAGAGATATGATGCATAACAAAATTATATACTTGAGCAGACTGCAAACTTCTACACCAAACATTTATGTGGTGAATAATTCCTTCCGAGTTAAGAGGGAGTATGTATAACATTAGCCAAAAACAAAACTCAGAGTACATCGGTATGAGACTTGTCTTGATGGAGAATGCCTCCCTAGCTTAAAGGGAGTGTTAATGAATGTATCTATAGGAGACATCATCTAGCCTACAAACCTGTGAGATGTGGAATATAGCAACTATGTGAAGTCTTACTCTCAGCTTACAAACCTGAGAGAAAGCACCTAATAAAGGATTCATGGTTCCAGCCTGGGACAGGGGCTAGGAATGTATATGGCCTCCTCCATGACGTGAGAGAGAACAAATCTAAATGATTATCCAATGTAAGAGCGATCTGCCGAGTTAGAGAAATCCCGAAAAGCGCTGGGCACATCATCATGAGAATAAGAACGAAGATGATGTGATGGCCTCCTCTGAATAATAATCAGATTTGATGTGAAGACTCCAGATGATCCTCCTGTTGGTGGCAGTGGGAAAGCAGATCTGTGGAGTAGACATGACTATGGATGAGCATAAGTGCACGTGTGAGGACCTAGCTCATCTGTGTAATGCAGTGACTCAAGTCTATGGCATCCCTATGGATGTGGCCCCTAGTGGATGAGCACTAGTGGGTGTATCAGATCCTTTGCTGTATATATTGTTCAAGAGTAAGACCTACCTGTAACCCTATTTATTGTGTAAAGGGTACAGGTCGGCCTTATCTTATTGTGTCTAAAGATAAACTGTAAAATATAATTAATATTAATATTAATATTAATTATTATAATAATAAACAATTAATATGTCTAAGTGAAGTTGGCCCTATTGTTCCAATAGACACTTTAGTTGATAGGAAAAGTCTAATATAAGTAAGAGGAAATATCTCATTTGTAGACACACGCTCACTTGCAAGTTTTGGAAATTTCAACAATCACACTTCTTGGTCAAAGTTGTGCACCTGTCTTGGGTGCTAGGGTTTCTAGGTTT
>ML813986.1:7500-18716 GCA_009831015.1 Picea engelmannii | reverse complement strand
ATGAAAATGTCTCCTTGGTATATATAGGAGACTAGGAGGTTTTAATGGCCTAAAGCCGACATAAATAAAATAACATTACTAATATAAATCACAAATAATGGCCTAAAGCCGACATAAATAAAATAACATTACTAATCTAATATTCCCCAATTAAGTGGTAATGAGCCAATATTAGGGCTTAATAGAAATATGGGCTAACATGCATAAGAAAATGAGGTCTTGATTAGCTTCAGTCAGTGAATGGGAGTAAAAGTGAATAGGAGGAAGACATAGTGAGGGAGGTGTAAAGGTTTGCTATTGACATCAGGTCTTCAAGCAACCCAAAGATGAAAAACTCAAACACAAGAACTTCTTGAATTGAAAGTTAAAGAACATTGAAGAACATCATAGAAATATTATAATCAAACATTCATCATAACACAACCATAAAAATATCATATGGATCATCCAATCACGAGTACTTCAACATAAGAGGCAACAAGATGATATAAAGAGAAACTGACTTCTATTAATAAAAAATTATCAAGTCCAATACATAACTAGAGAACAATTTACTTAGTCAAAAATATTACAATTAGTGAGCCCATCTCAACCATTCAAACCTCACTAATCATTTAGAATATGTATTTATAACCCAAAAGGAAAGGCAACAACTAGAGGTGTGAGTTGGCCTCCCTCCCCTAGGATTCTCTAAAACAGTTACCATTCTAACACCTATGCTAACAACTCTTAACAAACTGCTACAAATTAGGAACCATGTTGGCAACCACTCCAATAAGAATTAAATGACATGTCTCCCTTTAGGCGCATTCCTTTTCATTGCCAAGTGTCCTCCAAGGGTTGTATGTTGCCTTCATGCTGCCACTTGTGATCCTCGCTTCTCTCCACATTATCAACCATCCAAAGGAGTCATGAATTAAAATCCCTTGATTGCAAGGGCCAGTTCGTAACGCCATTCAGTAGCCCATTGGGTAACCAATTATGTAGCGTCCTTTACAAAATGACTCTACAGATTTCGTAGCACCTCCTCCAAAACAGGTCTATAGTTTCCGTAGAGCCAATCATGTGTAATGATTGTGTGCAATTATGTAGCATCCCTCCTGAAATAGCTTCAGCAGATTCGATAGCGCTACACCTCAAATGGTCCTACAGATTTGGTAGTGTCACTCATCAAATCAATTCTGCAGAATCGGTAGTGCCACTGTTGAATTTTAGCTAGGATATTTCATAGCAAATAGCTAGAGAAATTGCATAACATACTATATAGATGATTCCGTAGTGCTATGGCACTACAGAATGTATGTGTTTTTTCTGTATGATGATACCAATCCTTCAAAAGAACAAAAAACTTAGCTGATGGACTAGGATAATGTAAATGCCTGTATAGGTGGAAAAATTATACTTCCTTGATCACTTTACTCTTGCAAAAAGAGACCACCCACAAAAATGGATCTTATATCCCCCAACTACTTCATCAACCTAGCACTCCTCCTTGTTGCAGGAGAGCTTCCCTCTATCATGGTATCATTTTTTTTCCTTTGCAGGGATACTCTTCTTGACTACAGGTGTACTCTTCTTGACTACTGGTTCATCTCTTTCAATTGCATCTTGTACCGGAACATTTAAGTTCCTCTGGGCCAACTCATCCTTGAAATACTGCAATTCTTCCTTGAGCTTTCTATTTTGAGACTGAAAGCCTCTATTTTGCCTATAGAGGTTATTAAGTTGCTTATGGATAGGCAGGGTTCTTCGTGCTACGAAATTTTCTAGATCAAGGGTGTTACTGTACATATCCATGAGCTCCTTCATCTTAATTCTCTCAGTCAATATTTCTTCTTTCAAATGAGCAACATCCTTCCTAGCCTCCCTGAGTTGTCTGATCAATATTTTGAAAGTGTGATTACTAGGTAGAGGGTTGATGTTGATAACCTCAATAGGTTTCTCAATGGATTTACCTTTATCTTTCTGCTGCACAGGGGCTTTGTCTATCACCCCAATAGGATTCTCAATGCCTTTACCCTTATCTTTCTCTTTCCTTGGAACTAAAATCTTGGGTAAGACTTTTGCTTCAACAACCTCCTTGAGGGTTGATGATCTAGTAAAAGGATTCCTGATTTTGATCTTAGCTGCTGGAGAAGGTGAAGAGAAATGCAACTTCCTTCCCCTCTTGGATGTGGATTTGGTGGATGAAGGGACTTTTTCCAATTCAGGTGTAAGAGGAGGTGAAAAGTCTCTTTGTGGAGAGTGATGAACCTCCCTCTCTTCTTCTTCAATTTCCTTGATGACTTCTTTGCTCTGAGTAGTGAGTTTTCATTTTCTTTTCCTGCTTGTTCCTGTCGGGGAAACAATACTAGATGGAAAAGGGCTTTGCATCTTAGACTGAGGGGTAGAGGCTATATCCAACTGCATGTGGGCAAAGACAATGAGTTTTTCTCAAGGAATGTTCCTCTTCTTCAACTCTTCCATCACCAACATCTTGATCAACCCAGAGTGAAAGACACTAGTGTCCACAACCTTGGACTTGGCTTGAACTCTATCAGACATCTTCCCCATGCTCCTCAAAAGGTAGAAAGGGATATTCATTTCATATTTACCAGTAAAATGTAGTAAGAGCATGATATGGTACTGGTATAACATGTTAAAACTTCCCTCACATGTAAAGTATCTCTGGATGATCTTCAACATTTTATCAAAACCTTCAACTAGGTGGCTTCTAGGCACTCCCTTGGAAAAATTGTCTGTCTGATAGTCTGGTTTGAGGAAGTCCTTGGAGAAGGAAACATTTAGGATCATGGATTTAAACCACCTCTCACCAGTATTAGGAATCCCAATGGTTGCTGCAATAGAGGCTTCATATACCTCAAACTCAAGGTTTCCCACCTTAGTCTTAATGGCATCAAAGTGTGCGCAAAAGGGCCAAGTGAATGAACATGTATTCAAGCTTCAGAAGTAAAATGGATTGACCTCTAGAATAGGTGAAAATTAGGTGGCAAATGGCTATGAAGTCTGTGGGAGAAAATTTGCAGATGCAAATGGATGAGAGAGGAAGTAGTCTGCAACGTTAGGCACTACCAAAAGATGAGGTAGGGGTGTCTCAATACTTTTCCATGCAATTGAGAGGACTCACAGAATACCTGGAGATTATGACTGGTAATGGAGGATTTGCAACAAGTTAGGAAACTGCTATGTCCATCTTAGCCTCCAATTTAGCTTTGAAAATTGATCCTATAGCGCAGTCTACAGCTGGTTTGAACTAGTGATTTCAGCAGCGTCGAGTTTGAGAGAAAATTCAAATGCTTAAACTGATAGCAATCTTCATAAATGACCAGATCTTAATATTCTCTTTTAACGACAAGGGCACTAAAAACAAGGTAAATCATGACCTTAGCTGATTATGATGAAATATGACAAGGATCATAGAACAAGGGTGCACTACGAAAACTCCTAGTGAGTTGGCATGATCCAGGTGGATATCGGAGGCCACCCACCTTTTCCAACTGTCTCAAAACAATTTTCTGGCAATTTTGGTAATTTACTATTTTTAGTAGTTTTTAACTTTCGGGGCCATTTTGAGGGCCTCAATGAAGGTTTTTCGGGTTTGAGCTTCTCAATAATATCCAAAGTCTTTTATTGAGACCCAAAAATGAATCTTCTCGATGATACCTTTCCAACGAGCTATCGTGCGCCCCAAACGGAGATCGATGCAAAAGTTACGACCCCAGGAAGTTGATGTACTAATTTACCCAAACAAGGCTCACATGAATTTTGGCGCTTCATCTCCTAGGGTTAGGTTTTTGGATGTGTAGGGTTTTTGACATTCCTGTTTATTGTAAAAAGGCCTTTAGAGCCTCATTGTAATCATGTTCTTGCAAATGAGTGCAACCATCACATCTCTTCTTAGAGATAAGTCACCACCATTCCAACAAGCTTGTTTTCCGCTACATTTTACAGTTTCAA
Organism: Picea engelmannii; assembly: GCA_009831015.1. Lineage (NCBI taxonomy): Eukaryota > Viridiplantae > Streptophyta > Pinopsida > Pinales > Pinaceae > Picea > Picea engelmannii. Next base: position 14,759 of record ML813986.1, on the reverse strand, counting down.
CCTATTTCCTTATTGAACAGATTTTTTTTTTATTGTATCTTTGTTATTCTATGTTAAGCATCTTTTAATAATCTGTATTCATTTCATTCTGCTCATAAAATCTGGATCAGTGGTATTAGAGCGGTCTTCTCCTTGTCGTCTTAATGCATGTCCCCAACGAGGTCAGGGTACAAAGAATTGTGTCTCGAGCTTGTTTCTCTTGAGGACAAAATATCTCGGACACCCAAGTGACCTCTCATGGCAGGAGAAAATAAAGATGATGGGATAGGAGATCCTTTCAAAATGTTGCTTGAGGAATCCCTCACGCAACAGAGGAACTAGATGATGGATAGTTTCACGCAAATCCTTTGGTGGCTAATCAATAGGTGACACATCTTCCTCGAGCGGAGGTGCCACCCCCTTCAAGGTATAAATAAACTTTGATATTCCTATATTTGAAGGTCAGATAGATGCAGATGTTGTAGACAAGTGGTTGAATCTACTAGAAGGGTATTTTTCTGTCCATAACTTTTCGAATAGAGAAAATATTACTTTTGTGCTCCTCAAAGCCATTCCCCATGTCAAAGATTGGTGGGAAACTTTCTGTGAGGAAAATGAAACAGAGGAACCCTCATTATTTATAGTCATGACCACCTGGGAATCCTTCAGGGATGCTATTAAGGAACAATACTACCCTGTCGAAAGTTATGATGACTTGTATACCAAATGGACCACACTGCGGCAAGAAAGAGACCAAGCAGTGTCAGAGTTCAAAAATATATTCCTTAACTTTTGCACCAAGCTGGGTATCAAAGATTCAGAGTGACATCTGCTCTGTATAGATACATACATACCAAAATGGAATTTCTGGACATCTCGTCCTTGGGCTCGGCCTACCGATATGCTGTCAAAATTGAGCAGAATCTCAAACAAAAGATGCGACAATTTGGGCTTGAGAACCCCTCACAGCAAAAGCCAGGAAAGGGAAGCCCCAACCCACATAAAAAAGGACAAAGCAAAGATGGACAGTATCAAGACAATCAGTCCAATCCAAAAGCAAAGAAAGACACTAGAAAGACAAAGAAATATACCGAGAAGTGGTGTGACTTTCATAAGAGCCCTTGGCATAACACTATTTATTACCGCTCAAAGAAGTCGTTGGTGGCCGAAGTGAAAGCCTCTGAATCAAATGCGGGTTCTGACTCTGATTCACAACCAGAAAGGGGAAGACAGATCATTGATGTAGAACCCAGTGCCACCGTTGCTACCACCAAGCTCCAACCTGGTAAACCAGATGAGCCATAAGAAGGTGAGTGCCTATTCCATTCATATATGTGGGTGAAAGGCACCCCGTTGCACTTCATTGTTGATAGTGGTAGCCATAAGAACCTCATATTATCAGAGGTTGTCAAGCAGTTGGCCTTGCCAACAATTCCACACCCACAACCCTATACCATTGGATGGCTCCGCTAAGGAAGCGATCTATGTGTCAGCCAACAATGTCAACTGTTGTACGACATCAAGCCCTTCAAAGATGAGGTATTGTGTGATGTTTCTCCTCTTGAAGTTTGTAATGTTCTTTTGGGCCAACCTTATTTATGGAAACATCATATTGTATAAGTGTCTAGGCCTCGTAGTGTTATTATTAATTTGAACAAGAAATTGTATAGGATACCCGAGGCAGTCCATCCTAGTGCTATTTCCTTGATCTCTGCCAAGTAATGTAGGAAGGTCATCTCTCAGACCGAGAAATTTGTCTTCTTTGTGATTCGCTCTTAGAGTGAGTGAAATATCGCAGCCACATCCAGGGCCTTCGCGACCGATCTCTCCACACAACAGAAGCAAGTGGATAAGGTCGTGGAAGAATACTTAGATATATTCTCTTCTCCTACTGGGGTACCTCTGCACTGCCAGGTCAAGCATCCCATCAATATGACCCTAGGTGCATCGCTACCCAATGGGCCAGTCTACCATCACTCTCTATTAGAAAATGAGGAGATCAAGAGGCATATCTAAGAACTGCTCCACAAGGGGCACATCAGTCCCATTTCATCACCTTGTGGGAGACCTATCGTGCTAGTGAAGAAGAAATACAGGACCTGACGACTCTGCATTGATTACTGGGCGACTCTACATTGATTACTGGGCCCTGAATAAAATCACAGTCTAAAACCGGTGTTTGATTCCCCGAATCGATGACCTCCTTGATCAACTCACGGGGGCCAAATACTTTAGTAAGATTGATCTGAAGTCTGGATACCACCAGGTCCCAATAGAATAGAAAAATGTATGGAAGACCACCTTCAAGTCAAAAGAAGGTCTTTTTGAATGGTTTGTCATGCCCTTTGGTTTGACAAATTATCCAACAACTTTTATGAGGATGATGGATGATATCCTACAACCTTTCACCAATACTTTTGTAGTGGTGTATTTAGATGACATCCTCATCTACAACAAGACTTGGGAGGAACATTTGCAGCATATTTAGCAGGTTCTGCACACCTTGTGGCAACACAAACTATATGAAAACTTGAAAAAATGATCCTTCGACATGGACAGGGTCCATTACTTAGGCTACATCGTTGATCAACATGGTGTGCATGTGGATCCAACAAAGATCCAGGTCATCCATGGCTGGCCACCCCCAACCACACTCACTGAACTTCAGAGATTCTTGGGCCTCGCCAATTTCTATTACAGGTCCGTGTTGGGATTCTCTCATATCACATGGGTCCTCAGCCAAGTAACCAGGGGTGGCGGTAAGGAAAAATTTATGCGGGTCATGTCCGAACAACAAGCCTTAGAGGACTTGAAGAATTGTTTTTTCTCATCCCCAATACTTTCATTATCGGACTTGCAACATACCTTTGAGATCGAGACAAATGCTTAAGACTATGTTGTGGGCATCATTCTCACTCAACATGGCCACCCCGTGGCATATCATAGTGATACACAACCAGATGTTGTCCGTAAGTACCCTAATTATGACAAATAAATGTACTCCATTGTGCAAGCCTGCCGTCGGTGGAGACATTACATTCTTGGGAAGGAGACAGTCATCCACATTGATCACAAGCCACTGCAGTTCATGCAGACCAAAGGCAAATTTACGAATGATCGCCATCAGAAGTGGTCCACATACTTACATCAATTCCACCACAACATCAAGTATAAAACATGAAGTACCAACCGAGTTGTTGATTTCCTTAGTCGACCTCCAGTCGCGACACTCACCATGGTGCTAAACTCTTGCGGCCACTAGACCTATGGATGGCCCCACCTCTACGAGACAGACAATGAATTCTCCACCACCTACCAAATGTTGGGCACCAACTAAGTGGTTACTAATTTCCATCTTCAGGACGAGTCATTGTGTCGTCTGGGCCATCTCTACGTTCCATCAAGTGAGCGCACAAAGTTGATTTGGGAAGCTCACTACAGTCGGGTGACAAGACACTTTGGTGTTGAAAAGAAAGTGGCAGTGTTGCAGAAACATTTCTACTGGCTGAAACTTTGACAAGATGTCAGCAAGTATATCAGGTTCTACACTGCCTACACTATTGCCAAACCAACCACAAAGAAACAGGGTCTGTACACCCCTCTTCCTACTCCTGACAGACCATGGGAATCCATCTCAATGGACTACATGTCGGGCCTCCCGTCCACCAAGAGGGGAAATGAATGTGTTTTTTTGGTTGTTGATCGCTTTTCCAAGATGGTGATTCTATCCGCTTGCAAGAAGAACATCACAACATAAGCCACTGCCAAGATTTTCTTTGAACGAGTATGGGTACATTTTGGGATCCCACAAACCATTATCTTAGACCATGATAGTCGGTTTCTCAACACATTCTGGTCGAGCCTCTGGTCACTGCTGGATACCAAGCTCAACAAATCCACATACTTCTGTTATCACCTGCGAATTGTATTAATTTTTCCCAAAGCGTCTTGTCCTTGTGCTATTTTTCCACTCAAATTTTCAATTTTTTTCACCAGCTCCATCAAGCTCCCATAACCTAAATTCTTCACTCAACTAATCGTCCAAAATAGTCATGTCCTCCATGAGTAAAAAAATTGGTGAATATCCCAAACCTATACCTAGCCTTAACGCTTATCTAAATCCCTTAGTTTCATCACTTCATTCATTTTTACCCTTATTTTCATATTCCCGTTGAAAATAAAAAATATTCCTTTTACTAAGCACCCTTATCCTATCCACAAAGTCATTTGTTAAGCCTCATATGCCCAAAGTCTTTAGAAAATAGAAAAAGGGTTTATTATTATTAATATAAATATTTTTATTAATATTTAATCCAATATTTAATTTACAGAATCACATCAAATCATGGGCACGAATCTCAATTTATAATGTGGAAAAGTCAAAGGTTGGATGGAGGGCACACATGCATATCAGGGATTGAAGTAGTGAGGAGGTTAATTTTGTGAAGGCAGGCCGGGGAATACTACCATGGTTTCTTTCGTGGACACGTGTTTATACGTGGAGCACATCAGAAGTAAAAGAAGTTTGGATTAAACCACTCCAGCCCAAGCCCGATGTAATAAGTGCACCATTTATCATATGTTTAATGTGTGACATTTTTCCAGGAGTGCATTTCAATAACAAATATGAAATTTCTAATAAATGAAATTCCTCCTCACGGTGAAAAGGTTTTACGGACGTAAGATTTAAGTTTTACAAATTAAAGAAATTAATGTTTTTTTCTATGCAAAATATTTAAAGGGGAAGATGCGCGTGAAAGAAGACATGGATAATTCTTTATACAAATATTTACAGAAGTAAACGAAGAAGATAAAAGGTATTTTACCAAAGACGGTAAACTGGAAAAAACACACAGTAAATGTTTTTTCACAGTGAAACGGTAAAGTGGAAAACATTACACAATAAATGTTTTTTCACAGGGAAATAGTGACAATAATGTTTTTTACAGTGAAATGGTGAATTGGGCCAAACAATAAATGGTTTTAAAAGCCACGAGCATGAATTAATTTATGGAAATTTAATTCTACAGGATAGAAAAATATTTGGGAATTATTTTATTCAAATATATTATTCCCAAATATTAAATGAGAATATGGATAAATGCAATTATATTTGAAAGAGTATAAGTGACATTTCAAAGAGAATGTGGCAGAGGAAGGAGTTGGAGTGTCAGAGGAATCTGTAGGGACCATGAAACATTTTTTTCTTAAAAATGTCATTTGTAATCATTGTAGAAGCTATAACGTTTCATTTCAGTTATTGTAACCGGTTGCACACTGAAGGAACTCAAATTGTATAAGTATTAGAGGTTCTGAGTGTATTAATGGCGGGCAGAAGTGCAAGGGCACAGTTCTGGCTGTTTTGAACTTCATTGTAATTTTCTGGGGCTGAATTGAATACATATGCAACAATTTTGAAGTCTCTATGAAAATATTCTAATGGTGGTGATATGAGCTTTGTATTACCTCATTGTATGTTGTTCTTGTTATCTTTTATGCCATATACATTTTCTTTCTATTTAAATTGGAGAGTTAAAGGTCCATAATTCATCATTTGATGCTCTTGGATTAAGAAATTTAAACTGTGTATGTTTCTTCTTAGCTAATTCAGAATTAATTTTTGCAATGCTCTGATGTAGTTATCTGTTTCTCTTTCCTCTTACCACTCTAATTAAATTCAAGTTATAACTCAGATTCATTGCCTCATTTATCCTTTATCCTCTAGAGAGTTCTATAGGCTAGTCAATGTTTTCATTCAATTTCAGAATTTTGACTCCATAGCCCAAAGTGTTCCTCCCCTTCCTTGCCAACAAATTTATTAAAACCTCCCAAAACAAACCAAATCTGGCCACCAATTTCCAAAGAAACATCAAGTGACATGAGAGAGCCCTCTCTGAGTTGAGCACGCTAGTGCCCAACTCTAAATTAGGTTGAAATAGTTACCTATATCGTTTGTCTATTCAGCCAGACAAAATTTACAGAGTGCTAACATTCTAGCGTCGTTGTTGGGGACTAAATTGAAAAATTTTCCCTTCGAAAGAACAACATGGTTGAGTTCTAAGGTCTAAGAGCAGCAGACACTTAGGCACATATTGGTTGTATTCCTTCTTTGGCGATTCCACACATCAAAAAATCAGTTTGAAGGTGATTCCACTGGTAGAAGAATCCGGAAATTTGAATTTTCACTGGAGACTCCACTCTCAATGCATAATCCAGCTTCCAAAACATCATTGGTGACTCCATTGTCCGAAGATGAGTTCAATATCTGCAAGGTATTCTCCAATGAATCGATTTCATATTCCTGGCTTTCCAAATCCTATTCCTCACATAAATTGGTAAAAATATTTTCCTAAATTCAAAGATGGGAAAGGAAATGATGTTGCCTTGCACTTGATTAGATTTCACATGCACATATGTAAGATGGGGGTTGAATTTCATGAGGATTGTTTGATGAAAATGTTTATGGCTACTTTAGAGGGGAGAGCAAGATTATGGTATGAAGGTTTAAAACTAGGCAGCTTATACTCTCTTAAATATTTCCATATATCATTCTTTAAGCATTATGGAGAATCTAATTCTTCATCCTTGGTGTTTGAAAATTGTTGTGAATTTTGTGAACATTTCATTAAGTACCTTGAAAATGTTTTTGGAAATGAAGAGTGTATGAATGATGAAATCATAAAAGCCTTTTATGAATATTCATCCCAACAACAAATAGTATCCCCTCCTTTGGTTGAAGGTGAAGCTGATCAAGAAATTGTTGTTGAAAGTCATTTTCCTTCTCCTGAACTTGATGAAGATATTCAACAAGATTTTCAGCAAGACAAAGTGTTTCAAGGTTGTCTTTCTTCCCATATGAATGATGTGGTTGTTCAAATTCCAAGTGGCCTAGACACGGATGAGAATTTTGAAACTGCATCTATGGAGACTTCAAGTAGTGAACAAACAAATGACATAGAGTTTCAGGAAAGAAACAAAACAATGTATGCCACTTTACAATCAGAAATACAAAAAGATAATGAAGAGGCAATTGCTTTATTTGATTCATTTGAAAATCATGGTTTTGAAAATACATCCATGGGAACTCTAGACTGTGAAATAGTGCATGATGTTAGCTTTTCAAATTTGCAAGAAGCTTATGAAGAAGAACTTATTTCTATTAATTCATTTGAAAGTCAAAATGACAGTCCTCAAACAAATTTCCAGAAGTTTAATGAAACCAAATCAAAATTGTTTGATGAACAAGAAGATAGCCTTGATACACATAATATGGCTATCAT
>ML813985.1:173659-184324 GCA_009831015.1 Picea engelmannii | reverse complement strand
TATATATATATAAAAGAAATTCACACGTTGGAACCAAATCACAATAACTTAGAAGTAAACTTCAACATACCCTCTTTGTTTAAGCTTAATTAGAATAGAATTAACAATACAACATTTAAACTATTCATATAAAAAAAACATATCCGATGGCACATCGTTCCATTCTGTCTGTGAGTATTCCAAATCGTAAGGGCCAGCAACCAAATATAGAAACATATGCTCAGTCGGCGTCCAGATCGTAAGGGCCAGTAATTCTACATGTCAAGTAAGGTGAGGAGGTTAAATGCGTGGGCAACTGACAACTTCAAAGCGAGTTTTTTTTTTAGAGTAAATAAAAACACGAAGGTAATGGTAAAAAGACAGTTTGCTTGCAAATTTCAACAGAAGTTAATTTAAGTTGTTGTCAGTGAGTAATGAAAGATTCGGTGTACCTAACTGTCATTGTTCTCAACAAAATCACTCATGAAGTCTCATAGAAAAAGGAAAAAAAAAACGCCCAAGAATGAAGTCACTCAGGAAAAAGAAGCTCAGCTATACCCAATAAATAAATTGCAATGGAAACGCCCGGGTGAATTCGCCCAAGAATTTGCTCAGGTAAGATCCTAAATGTGTACAAAATTGGAAAGCTCATCGTGGTCAAGTTTAATGAATTCCAATATCCTCAATTAGGGTTGTATTTAGGATCATCACGGAAACTTTTTACAGGTAAGCAGATGTAAGTGTTGCTTTAAGTTTGATTTAATTTGTAATTAGATGGTTGTAGCAAGTATTCTAAAGTCTAGATTGGTTGAGGGTGTCGCCATATTCAATTAATCCTGGCCATCTGTTAAGAAAAAAAATGCAGTAAAACTTATGCAGACTGAAGATGAACAACTCTATGTGATGAATTTAATGGAACGCTTCCACTATTTGACCTCACCAACATCAGAGAAATATCAAATCGCATTGTCAACTAAATGCACATATTTTCCAGGTGGGTGCATGCATTCAATCCCGTATTCAGCTCTATCACAGTTAACAGTTTACCCACACACAAATCAGTCATGGATTCCCTTAGAAACATTGAATCTTGTAAGAAAAAAAATCTCACTCAGGAAAAATTTACAGTGGAGGCGAGATTTACTACAACTATTATTTACTAGGCGGGATTTTCCTGCCTGGGGCTCTTACCCTGTCGGTTATTTAATGCATAGGGTGGGACTCTTAACACGTCGATTATTTAATGTGCAGGGTTATGTTATTCAATATGCTTGTATTTTTACTACATCTAGTATTTACTGGGCGATATTTTCCTCATGGGGATTTTACCACGTCGGTTATTTAATGCGCAGGTTCTGTTACTGTCAATAATAGGTTAATGGATTTTTTTTATTATGGATCTGGTTCTTTTAGCAGGTTTTTGTGGCATGCTCCATTCATTAAGCAGGTTTGTGTGGCAGGATCCATTCATTCTGAGACTTCTCGTTGAGTCAGAGAGGGAATTGCGATAGACCATAGAGGGCAGATCATGTTCCCTGTAACGTCGACGATTTCGAGCAAATGAAAATATTTAGGTTGACACGAGTCGAACCTTTTTGAGTTGTCTAGGTTTTTATTCTTATCCTTTTTATTATTTTTATCAATGTATAAATTATTTTTCTCTCGTAAATTTATTATAGTTCGATTGATTTACGTGATGGTTTTTAATAAGTTTGTTGAAATTGAAATATAATTCCCGAGTAAAATTTATTATAGTTCGGTTGATTTACGTGATGGTTTTTAATAAATTTACTGAAATTGAAATATAATTCTCGAGTATAAAAGAAGGTTATTATTTTTTTAATAAGTTAGATATATATTTTTTTATGGTCACATTTTATTTTATGGCCACTTTTCATTTTATGGCGGTGTATCATTTTCTTTTCTGGGCCAGCCGAAATCTTTCGGCCAGGGATGGAATTTGACGGGAAAATTACCCGTCACAAACCAATTTGCTTGTCAAATACGGTTAACCTTTTTTAATAACCGTCAAGATTCTTCGTAGAAAACCGCAGAACGGTTATTGAGGTCGGGAAAATCGTCAAATTTGACGTGCTCATGGGTTTTGAAATTCCAACCCTGCTTTCAGCATTCACCAGCCACAAGTTTGCGACTGTTTTAGTTTTTACTACAACTATTATTGACTGGGGGGGATTTTCCTGTGTGGGGCTCTTGTTGGGTATGTGTTATATTCTACCTCGGGAAACGTGACACCTACCTCAGGAAATGTTTCATGTATTTAGGTGGTTTTTTCGGCACATGGTTTTTGTCGATGGTTTTCTATTTCCGGTTAAGGAATTAGGGTTTTGGACTAATCCAGGTCATTGGGTTAGGTTTTTGGATGTCACTGGCTCCTATATGTATATTGTATTGTAAACAATGTAACACAATGAACGAATATAATATATGTTGGTTTTCCCGGTTTGGGTTTCCAGGGGAAACATCTCTGTGTAATGTTTGTATTTTCCATTGTATCTTTTCTGTTCTTTTCTTGAATATCTATTTACAGTAGACTTTATACAAGGTTAGAATTTACAGCTCTTACCCCGTCGATTATTTAATGCGCAGGGTGTGGCTCTTACCGCTTCGTTTATTTAATGTGTAGGGTTATGTTATTCAATATGATTGGATTTTTACTACATATACTATTTACTGGGTGGGATTTTCCTCCTGGGGCTCTTACCGCATCAGTTATTTAATGTGCATGTTCTGTTACTGTCAATAATAGGTTAATGGATTTTTTTTATTATGGATCCGATTCTTTAAGCAGGTTTGCATGGCAGGCTCCATTCATTAAGAAGGTTTGCGTGGTAGGCTCCATTCATTAAGAAAATTTGTGTGGCAGGATCCATTCATTTTGAGACTTCTCACTGAGTCGGAGAGGGAATTGCAATAGACCATAGAGGGTTGATCATGTTCCCTGTAACGTCGACGATTTCAAACAGGTGAAAATATTTAGGTTGACACGAGTCAGACCTTTTTGAATTGTCCAGGTTTTTATTCTTATCCTTTTTATTATTTTTATCAGTGTATAAATTATTTTTCACTCGTAAATTTATTATAGTTCGGTTGATTTACGTGATGGTTTTTAATAAATGTTTTGAAATTGAAATATAATTCTCAAGTAAAATCTATTATAGTTCGTTCGATTTACGTGATGGTTTTTAATAAATTTATTGAAATTGAAATATAATTCTCGAGTATAAAAGAAGGTTATTATTTTTTTAATAAGTTATATATATATATATATATATATATATATTATGGTCATGTTTTATTTTATGGCCACTTTTCATTTTATGGCGGTGTTTCATTTTCTTTTCTGGGCCAGCCGAAACCTTTCGGCCAGGGATGGAATTTGACGGGCAAATTTCCCATCACGGGCCAATTTACCCGTCAAATACGGTTAATTTTTTTTAATAACCGTCAAGATTCTTCGTAGAAACCCGTAGAACGGTTATTGAGGTTGGGAAAACTGTCAAATTTTACGTGCTCATGGGTTTTGAAATTCCAACCATCCTTTCGGCATTCACCAACCACAAGTTTGCGGTTGTGCTAGTTTTTACTACAACTATTATTTACTGGGAGGGATTTTCCTACCTAGGGCTCTTACCCCATCGGTTATTTAATGCCCAGGGTGGGGCTCTTACCGCATCGATTATTTAATGTGCAGGGTTCTGTTATTCAATATGCTTGTATTTTTACTACATCTAATATTTACTAGGCGAGATTTTCCTCCTGGGCCTTTTACCACATCAGTTATTTAATGCGCATGTTATGTTACTGTCAATAATAGGTTAATGGTTTTTTTTAGTTATGGATCCGGTTCTCTAAGAAGGTTTGTGTGGAAGGCTCCATTCATTAAGAATGTTTGCGTGTCAGGCTCTATTCACTCTGAGACTTCTCGTTGAGTCGGAGAGGGAATTGCGATAGACCATAGAGGGTTGATCATGTTCCCTGTAACTTTGACAATTTCGAGCAGGTGAAAATATTTAGGTTGACACGAGTTAGACCTTTTTGAGTTGTCCAGGTTTTTATTATTATCCTTTTTGTTATTTTTATCAGTGTATAAATTATTTTTCGCTCGTAAATTTATTATAGTTCGGTTGGTTTACGTGATGGTTTTTAATAAATTTCTTGAAATTGAAATATAATTCTCGAGTAAAATTTATTATAGTTCGGTTGATTTACGTGACGGTTTTTAATAAATTTATTGAAATTGAAATATAATTCTCGAGTATAAAAGAAGGTTATTATTATTTTTAATAAGTTAGATATATATATTTTTATGGTCACGTTTTATTTTATGGCCACTTTTCATTTTATGGCGGTGTTTCATTTTCTTTTCTGGGTCAACCGAAACCTTTCGGCCAGGGATGGAATTTGACGGGAAAATTGCCCGTCATGGGCCAATTTGCCCGTCAAATACGGTTAAGTTTTTTTAATAACCTTCAAGATTCCTTGTAGAAACCCACAGAATGGTTATTGAGGTCGGGAAAACCGTCAAATTTGACGTGCTAGTGGGTTTTGAAATTCCAACCCTGCTTTCAGCTTTCACCAGCCACAAGTTTGTCGATGTGCTAATTTTTACTACAACTATTATTTACTGGGCGAGATTTTCCTGCCTCGGGCTCTTACCCCATCGGTTATTTAATGCATAGGGTGGGGCTCTTACTGCATCGATTATTTAATGCGTAGGGTTCTGTTATTCAATATGCTTGGATTTTTACTACATCTATTATTTACTGGGCGAGATTTTCCTCTTGGGGCTCTTACCGCGTCGGTTATTTAATGTGCAGGTTCTGTTACGGTCAAAAATAGGTCAATGGATTTTTTTTATTATGGATCCGGTTCTTTAAGAAGGTTTGTGTGACAGGCTCCATTCATTAAGCAAGTTTGCGTGGTAGGCTCCATGATTCATTTCGAGACTTCTCGCTGAGTCGGAGAGGGAATTGTGATAGACGATCGAGGGTCGATCATGTTCCCTGTAACATCGATGATTTCGAGAAGGTGAAAATATTTAGGTTGACATGAGTCAGACCTTTTTGAGTTGTCTAGGATTTTATTCTTATCCTTTTTATTATTTTTATTAGTGTATAAATTATTTTTTGCTCGTAAATTTATTATAGTTCGGTCAATTTACGTGATGGTTTTTATATTGAAATTGAAATATTTCGATCGATTATAATTTGGTCGATTTACATGATGGTTTTTAATTAAATTTAGTTGATAAATTCTTCGGATGATTCTAGAGACAACAAGAAGGATGATTTATCAACCAAATACAAAATCGTCAAATCATCGCCTGCTAGTCTTAAAGAGTAATCAGATTCCTAAGGTCCTGATACCTATGGAAAGGTTTTTTGATCAAAACGACATGCCTTTGAAGTCCACCTTGCAGTCCCAACTGGAGGAGGTCGAAGACTGTGATGTGGGCACCACCAAAGAGCCTAGAATAGTGAAGTTATCAAAGTACCTTCCTCCTGAGATAAAAAGCAAGTATAAGGACTTACTCAGGCGGTATAAGGATGTCTTTGTGTGGTCTTATGATGAGCTCAGAACCTATGATACCTCTGTGATCGAGCATAAGATACCTTTGAAACCTGGTGTTAAACCCTTCAGACAGAAGCTCAGATAAATCAACCCGATTTTACTTCCTGTGGTCGAAAGAGAAGTGAAAAAGCTGTTAGACGCAAAAATAATTGTACCTCTTAGGTACTCTGATTGGGTGGCGAACTTAGTCCCGGTTAGGAAGAAAAGTGGGGAGATTAGACTGTGCCCAAAATAATCACGTTTAGGAACAAGTCCTCTCTCAAAGATAACTATCCTCTGCCCAAAATGGATCACGTTTTGGAAAAAGTAGTCGGTGCAAATAGGATGTCAATGATCGATGGGTTTTTCGGTTACAATCAAATTCCTCTCAGCGAGCATGATAAAGAAAAAAAATCTTTCACCACCCCTTGGGGCACATTCATGTATGACAAAATGCCTTTTGGTCTCATGAATGCAAGTGCTACCTTCCAGCGTGCTATGTATATCGCCTTCATTAGTGAAAGAGATAAATTTGTGGTTATCTACCTCGATGACGTGATTGTCTTCTCTAAATCCAGCGAAGACCATCTGTTACACCTAAAGAAAATGTTTGAAAAATGTTGAAAATTCGGTTTGTCTTTAAACCCCAAGAAGTCCCACTTCGTGATGCAAGAAGGTAAACTCTTGGGCCACATTGTGTCTCGGGATGGAATTAAAATCAACCCTAAAAGGGTGGAAGCTATAGACACCATAAATATTCCTATAAATATAAAGGAGATTCAGTCATTTTTAGGAAAAATAAACTTTTTGAGAAGATTTATCCCAAACTTTGCTGAAATCGTGAAATTGATCACAGGTATGCTAAAGAAGAAAAAAAAAGTGAAATGGATGGCAGAGGCTAAAGCGTCATTTGCACGCATCAAGAAAGTTATCAGTGAAGCGCCCGTACTGGCAAGCCCTGATTACCTAAAGGATTTCCTGATTTTCTCATTCACCTCCGAACACACAGTGGCAGCAGTACTTCTCCAGAAGAATGAAGAGGGTTTCGAGCAACCAATAGCCTTTTTTAGTAAAAGTCTCAGAGATGCTGAACTRAGATACGATATAATAGAGAAACATGTGTATGTTATGGTTAAGGCTTTGAAGGCTTTTAGAACTTATGTGCTTCACTCCAAGGTAATCGCATAYGTTCCTGCTAGTTTCRTGAAGGATATATTGGTTTAGCCTGACAGTGATGGAAAAACAGGTCGGTGGCTCGCTAAAATTCAAGAGTTCGACCTAGAGGTAAAACCGACGAAACTAGTGAAGGGACAAGGTCTGGCTAAGCTCTTCGCGGATCAAATTTCARAGCACTCGGAATAAATAACYTGYAAGGATACGAAGGACGTGGGGACGTAAACGAGCYTGATGACCAAATAGCTATCTCCAAAATTGAAGAGAAGTTTTCCCTTTCAGATTGGTATAAAGATATAGTTTCCTACCTATTGACCCTGAAATGCCCTAGCGATCTACCTCCAGCCAAAGCCAGGACACTGAAACTGCATGTAGTGAAGTACTGTATATCCAAAAGTCAACTATACTGGAAGGACCCCTTAGGCTTCCTACTGGTTTGTTTGGTAGAATAAGAAACAGAGGGGGTCATAAATGAATACCACAAAGGAGTGTGCGGAGGGCATCACGCCTGGAGGGAAACTGCTTATAAAATCATGAGGGAAGGATATTATTGGCCCAAACTTTTCTTAGATGTCAACGTCAAAGTCAGAGCCTGTAACCCTTGCCAGTTGTTTGTTGGAAAAAAGAATCTCCCAGCGTTACCTATGGTTCCTTTCAAAACCGAAGCCCCTTTTCAACAATGGGGGTTAGATTTTATAGGAGAAATCAAATCACATTCCAGTGCTCAACACAAATGAATCCTCACCGCCACAGATTATTTCACCAAATGGGTGGAGGCTATTTCAACTAGGAAGGAGACTGACTCGGTGGTGATAGATTTCCTGGAAGAGAGCATACTTTCCAGATTTGGTTGTCCCTGAAAGATAGTAATGGATAATGCCCAAGCATTCAAGTCTATGGCAATGGTTAGCTTTTTTCAAAAATATAACATCATATTGGGCCACTCCACATCATATTACCCTCAAGGTAATGGGTTAGCTGAATCACTAAATAAAATTTTAATTACCATAATTAAGAAGGTGCTGAGCAAAAAAAAACGATCTTGGCATGTATACTTAAGGTACGATTTGTGGGAAAATCGGATAGGTACGAAGAAATTCATTGGTATTTCCCCTTTCCAAATGGTATACGACACTGATGCAGTATTACCTATAAATCTAGGATTCCCAGTAATGAAGCTCTGGAAAGATGAGAAAGAAGAGACAAACCACGTCACAAGAAGAATAAATCAGTTGATTGAGGTCCAACAACGCAGGACTGAGGTGGACGCAAGGATGAAGAAATACCAGGACAACATGAAAGCGTTGTTCGATCATAAATCCAAAAATAGGGATTTTCTCCTCAACAATTTGGTTTTAAAATGGGATGCTAGGAGGGAATATTCGGAAAAACATGGTAAATTTGATCATATCTGGTACAGACCGTTCAAAGTCTCAACTTCTGAAGGGAAGAATTCATTTCTGTTAGAGAATTTGGACGACAAAACTCTCAGCGCCCCTGTCAACTAGCGTTATTTAAAACACTATATGCAATAAATGAGTTCCAAATCTCAATTGCATATACCAGTTTTTTTTCCCTTTTTTCTTTTTTATAAACTTTTTGGTAAGTTCACTTTCATTGCAAATAAAACAGGCTGTTGATTTCCTAGAAGTAGAGACATAATTTTTGACACCCAAAATCCCATAAATCATGAAGACATGATACTCTTTGTGTTGCTTCATATAGGCCTCTGAATTACAACCCAAACTATGAAAGGATAAAGGGACGGTCAGGTATCCAAAAATTGACCCACCCGAAACAGGTGACAAATAATATTTTTTCAAGAAGAAAATGAAGTGGTAAGGAATAGGGATGAATTTTTTAAGTATCTGGGTTTTCAAGAAAATATCAATTAAACGCAATAGTGGTCTCCCAAGTATGATGTATTCACCTAAGTCATGATTGCATGATAACATCCAGTTTTTTGGGGCCCATAGCCTTCTCTCTTTCCTTTTTTCACCCTTGGTCCTTTCTCCTTAAGCTTTGACACCTGCCCATACCATCCACAGAGGAAAATAGATTCCTCTTCCATTTGGGAAACTGGCGAATGTCTCCATAAGTGAGCTAGTCTTCATAGCTTCTCGGTCCCCTGCTGAACAAGGCCATGCATAGGAAGATCCTAACTCTCTTAAGTCTTTTAATAGTTTTCAAATGGTTAAGTCTTGCTCAAAAGAAGACCCCTGGAAATGAATTCCCCCCTTTTTCCTGCAGACTAGGGAGTTGTGAAGGTTAAGAGAATGTTGGTCCAGAGCACTCAAAGCAAGTTGACAGGCCTCTGTTGCAAATTTTACACAGATATCACCCTTGGTATTATTTATACAAATTGATTTCCCCCACTTCATGTTCCAAAAATAAAATATAAGACAGATGGTGAGAGGAAATTCATAATCAATTGCCCCCATCTAGTCCAAAGAGATGATGAAAAGAAATTCATAAAATGATTTCCCTCATCTCAAAATTTAAATGCATAATTACCCTTTGAAGTGGTGAAAGGAAATTCAATAAAGGGGACTAGATAACTTTACTGGGGTACTGAACAGGCTCGCTGGAAGTGAAGCAATGTCTAATATATTTGTAAGGTTATCATACATAAATCATACTATGCTTTGGTAATTAGCTTTCTCGAAACTAGATCTACATCTCAGGTTCATTATAGGTCTCCCTAATTAAAAGCATGGATTTTACTTCATTTTGATGCAAGCCAAAACCCACAAGACCCGTTGAAATTCCTAATATTTGTTTAGACCATCTTGAGAAGACCCGATTTTAGTGTCGAGGAAGGGAAAGTTGTCGTGGACTACAACTAAGCTTAGAAAGTGTTTTGGGTTTGAAAGATTTCCAAAATTATGTTTGAAACCTCAAGGTTCTCTCTGTATCATCTTTCCCAACCAGTTTCTCAGAAGCAAACTGATGACTCCATTTACCCATACAGGCACTCGGTCTACTGTATGGAGCTTATGTTGCAAGCTCCTTCTTCTAAATAAGTGAGATGTTATATTTAAGCCCAAAAAGCTAGTTTCGGGATTTCTCTTATTTCACGACGCTACCCACTATCCTTAGTATCCTGACACATGAAGTGGCGATAACAGTTTTAAATTTTACCCAGGTTAGTGTCAGGGGTAACTTACTTTAAACCTTAGTTAAGCACTATCGTGATTTTGTGACTCGGCGATCGCTCTCCCAAAAAGTAGTACCTTCGTAGCTCTGAGTCGTGAAGTCATGATATTCATTAATTAAGCATGCATTAGTTAGGAGCTTAATTCAGATCATGAGTAATCAACTAAATCGCATCATCACGATTTCGGGTTTTGGGGTCTCAAAGGCTAGGAGTGAAATCCTCTGATACGGCAAACATCGAAAAAAGGGGATTAAAGAATAAAACGCACTTAATTAAAGGAACTAAAATGGATTAATCAACGCATTAAACAACCTTTAACATGCACTGTCTATAGATTAAGTTTTAAATGTTTTTGCATTTTTTCGTGTTACGACTCGTCAAGCATTTATGTCATTTATTTGAATTGCAGTGAGGTGACAGATAGTAGGATCTCATTTTTACTTCTAAATCTTTCTATTAGGCGATTTGACCGTTTTGTTGGCAAGGACACCAGGGGTTTAAATGACCAAGATAAAGAGTTGTTCCTTCATTATTTCAGTTCTCATTTCTATTTCTGCGTAGAGCCATTTTACCAGGATAACCGATGTTTGTGATTTTCAATTTTTTCGACAGGTGGTCCATGTTCGACAACACAGGTATTCCAATAGAGGACGAACACCTTCAGTAACCGCTCACATAACCAGATCAAAGATCAACACACCGATTTTTCACGTGGTAAAACCCCTACGGGGAAACATCCATGACCCCAGCCAACGCAGCCACTTGGATCAGTTTATTAATGCAAA
>ML813985.1:105859-137586 GCA_009831015.1 Picea engelmannii | reverse complement strand
TTTTCACTATGGCCCGACCAAAGGAAAGTAAAAATTATATATATTAGTTTAACTAATATATAGCCTATGCCACTTACTCCATATATTAGTTAAATTAATATATGTGTGTTCTTACATATATTATCCTGAATATATGATGATGATGAGGATGAGGATGAACGTCCACTGAGACCAATTGGTATTAGACCTTAATAAGGTAATATAATACTTCGATTTCTTTAAAATTGTATTTTTGTGCTAAAAAAACATTGAGAGAAGCATTCCAAGATCACCATAGTTTTGATGACTTAGGAGGTTAGGAAGATCTGTATTGTGTCAAATATTTTTAAATTGGGATGTAATTTGGGAATAGGAAAGGCAGTCCAAGAGGAATTATTTTCATCTTCAACCCTCTTAGTGTCACAAAGATGGAAAATTCTTTCATCCCACGACCTTTTGGGAACCGTCCAACGCCCAGTTTCACTATGTAGCTCACGAGAGTTTGTTCTTATTTTAACAATGTTGATTTTCTTCTTTGCACTTCTCAAAACTAAGCGATACTTTGAATATTCTAAATTAGGGTTGACCACCTCCTTGTGGTATCTTAGTTTCCTTTTTTCCTCTAATTCTTTATCACACCACATATTCTCCTTAAATTTAGAAGTAATAGTTATATAGTTTTTATTTAATTTAGAATATAAAGTATTGTTTTTAATTAATTTAGAATACAAAATATTTTTTATTTAATTTACAACATAAATTGTGAATAATGTATAAGAATCTTTGTTTAAACGTTCTACATTTTGGTCATTTTCTCGAGAATCCGACGACATAAATCTGGACGAAATCGTAATTTTTTGTTGTCTAAATTGCATTTATGAATGCATAAATGGATTCTGCATGCTAAAAACCCAGAGGACTCTCATATTATAAAAACTTAGTGACTCAAATATACAAATCCAACAAAGTTTCACCGGATTTCAAGCAAAATTAAATAAAAAATATTCCCGAAAAAAGGGCCAAAACATAGAATGTTTACATTTAGACTACGGCATTTTAAAATTTAAAATTTTGAATTGGTCCTTTACTTTTTATATACTCAAAAGTATTTTATTTTAAAAGTATTTTACTTTATGAATATATTTATATTATATTCAAAAGTAATTTATGAGTTCTTTTCTTGCAACCCTAAGAAGGTTAATTGTGGACGGTCATCCACCATTTAGAATGTGATAAATAAGCATATTTAACTCAAGCAATGCCAACTCAACCACTAGGGATGATTTGATCCTCTAAAATGTGATTGGTTCTTGCAAAGTTGATTCCGATAGTACATTTTTTACCTCAAAATTCCCCTAATACAAAAATTTCAACAAACTTTGGAGACAAAATTCACTAAAACTCAAGCCAAATTATTTTTTTTGGGGAGTTGAAAGTTATAATTCATGGTCAGTAGGGATTAATAAATTAAAATTTTTACATCTAAAAAACAAAATCAATAAAAAATAGGTAATAAGCTATTTTTAATGGAAATATATAACCACTATATATTTTAAACCAAAAAACATAACAACCATTCTACTTAAATTTAAAATATTATGGCTCCAACTTAAGTTTTGGAGGAAGAAACTTTAAGGGTAGAATATATAAGGTGTTTGAAAGAAGTTGGTGGACCAAAAAGTGGCAACGAGTTGAGAAGGAATGTTCTCACATAGAAATGTGCACACATTCTTAAGAATGCACATGCATTCCTAATGTGATAGGATCAACAATCCTCGAACTGCCACCGAGGAGGCCAAGCCACCCCCTTAAAATGAGTGTGTATGTGCTCTGAAGAACACACACATGTTCTCAAGAATTCTTTTAATAATGTGCACGTGTTCCTAATGTGACATGCTAGGCAATCTTCAAACTGCCACTAATGGGGCCAAGTTAGCCCATCGACAAGAGCGTGCATGTACTCTTAAAACTGTGTGCATGTTATTGAGAACCCATGCATGTTCTTGATAATGCATGTGAATTATTGAGAACATGTGCATGTTCTTAGAAACATGCATGCATTCCTGAGAATGCACACAAACTTTAGGAATGCGTGCATATTCCTTTGTTTATAATATGAAAAGGGGTCATGACTGATCTATTTCACCAATAGATCGAACACACTGCTTGTTATAAAAGGAGATTGAGAATACGGTTGCCATCATTCTTTTGATGTGGTGTCCAGACTCCATTGACATGGTCTCCAATTGATTCCAAGTATGTATTTGCAATGAATTTCAATTTTTTTCAATTTCCTAATTTGTTTAAATCTTTAAAAATTAAAACTAAATTGATACATATTATATTAAGAATGAAATGGAACACACACATAAATATAGACAATACAACAATATAGTGAAAACCAACTTCTATTAATGAATAAAATAGTAGAATACAAACTGGCTAGAATGGTGATAGCTTATCTTCGAAGAGAAATCGATGTCATCTACACTCATTTGCAAAAAGTTGATTACAAAGGGATTGAAAATGGTATTTTATCATGAAGCCTTAAAAAAAAAGAGGAAAACCTCCTAAACATCAAAACCCTAACCATAGAAGATGAAACTCCAAAATCATTGCATGCCCCAAGGTGGTTAGTTGATATACCAACTTTCCGGGGGCACAACTTTTGCATGTGATCTATGTTTGGGGCACATGATAGCTTATTGGAAAAAAATATATGAGGATTACAAATTTTGGTTGGGGAAAGGTATATCAATGGAAACCCTTAAACCTCTGAATGTTCAAAAAACATTGTTTAGGGCCTCAAAATGGCCCCAGAAGTTTGGGACCCAAAATAGTATAGAAGAACTACCAAGAAGATAGAGAATCATTCCATGGGACCCTAACCACCGTATCAKCTTCAATTTGAGCATGGGAAGATTCCTCTTATGTTCCATRCAATGGGCAAATCTACATGAATTAGGGCCAATGGATAGAACCCCAAGCACACATGAAAATGATTATGGCCAATAGAGCTATGAAGGGATCGATTGTAACTAGATGTTGAACATAAGGAAGAATCTCATCCCATGTGTTGATATTTTTGGAGTTTTACATTCTCAGGATATGCACAATCATCTTGTTGACTAATTYTGTTTATCCATCAGTTTGGGGGTGGAAGGAAGTTGATTAGGTGAGGTTAGTGTCCATAAATAACCACATATTGGACTAGAATGTACTCAAGAACATGCTATCATGATCTAAAATAATAGTCTGTTGTATCCCRAAATGAGCCCAAACACGCTCGAAGAAGAGCTTAGTAGTGGCCTCGACTATGATACACTCTTCTTCCAGGGTGTCAAAATTTTCATCTTAGAGAATTGATCAACAACCAGGAAGACACATTCATTACCATGCTTGTTTTAAGGTAGGTTGGACATGTAATCCATGGAGATGGACTCCCAAGGCCTATCAAGAATAGGGAGAGGGGTGTACAACCCCTATTTATTAATGGTGGGTTTAGGGACGGTGCAAGCAATGCATGATCTGATATACTTGTTGACATCTAGTCAAATCGTCGGCCAATAAAAATACTTTTACAGTATTGCCACTTTTTTTTCCATGCCAAAGTGTCCTACCACCCAACTGTAATGGGATTCCAAAATTGGCTTCACACACTTGCTTGAAGGAACATAGAGGTGGCCCATATGGAATAATAGTCTATCCTAGAGATGAAAGTATGGAACTTTTTTTCTTGTGCTCAATGTATGATACATGGTAGTGAAATCATAGTCATTCTTATATAATTGTGGCCGCCTAGAGGTCTCATGCTCACAAAAGTTAATATTTGTGGTTAGTGCCACAATCGAGGGTCAACTAAGGAAATCTGCAACATGGTTTTTGTTGCCCTTCTTATTCTTGATGTTCAAGTGGAATTGATGCAGGGTGTAAGCCAGTTCTGATGGTAGTCATTCTATAACTTTCCTTGTGTCTGCATGAATCCCAGAGGCCTATGAGAAGTCCAAATGACCATTTCCTTTCCTAGAATATAATGCTTCCATTGTCAACATGCATGCACGATGGAGTACATCTCCTTTTCATAGGTGTGTGTTGATGTTCAGATTGGTCAAAATCTCAACAAAAACCTCATGAGGAAAAATTACATCGTGTGTTTAAAGGGGTGGTACTCTTCTATTATTTCTTAAAATGAATTATGAAAATACAGTTTAAAAAATATAAAAAGTATATTCACAAAGAAAGGTTCCTAAGAAAAGGTCCATGAACTTATTCAAAGAATAAATATGACATCTTTACAATATTATACAAAAGTAGACAAAATATCATGTAAGATTAACACATTCCTCACATCCATCACAACATACAGAAGATTTGATCACATTCATAAAAAATAAAGATATAAGTCCACACTGTAGAGAACTTTAAATGAGTATTCACATTTAAAACTGAAAGGAAATATGATAGGCACACTCCAAAAATATGTTACTTAGAAATTAAAAAGTCTGAGAAATCATTAAGTTATTCCCTGAGATAGTTCTCCAGCAAGTTCAAGAATAATTGCATGGCTCTAAAATAAAATTAAAATGAAAGCATTCATACAAATGGACTGGGACGGGGCTCCCATGAACCTTAAAAAGATATACCTGGACGGTCAAATGCCATGCTGCAATCTATGGTGATTTGACTTAGGTGATGGTATGGACCCACCCCTTTCATCTTAAGATCAGCCACAGAAAGAGCCATACTTCTCCGGGACTGGTAGGGGTTCGGTCGTAGAATTCGCGTGACCAATTCAATTAAGGTAGGGGGCATAAAGGTAGGGTTCGTATTCCAGGAAGAAGGCAAAAACAGAGGTAGGGAAGGCAGATGGAGGGAAAGAAATTCATTGGGGAGGGAGGCATGAATTCTCTTTAGTAAGAGAAGGTAGGTATGCATGTAAGTAGTGCCTAGAGACTTACTTCAGAAAATGGGTCGTCAGATAAGCTCAGTCAGAAGGTAAAGCTCCCTATATTGTGATGGAATCTCTCCTTCTCATCTAATGGTTGGGATGTCTTTTATACTTTCCCTTGTCGGAACTAACTAACCGATTGCAACTGCTTCTTCTTGATCTAATTTAATTATTTTAATTAAAACATTATATAACCAATTTTCGATATATTCTCTCATTGGTGCCATGGTTATTTCTTGTTTCACTTTAATATCAAACAATAAATTTTCTAGATATTTAAAATCCATCGAGACTTGACAAGGGTATCTTCAATGTCATAATTTTTATTCACATAACATACCAACCGACTCTCTACCATTGTCTCTGAATATTCGGTTAGGTTGTTGAAATTTTATGGTGGTGCAATTTTTAACAAGTCCAACTTTTATTCCATTTGTTCCTTTGACAAGATTATTGAATTCGTAAGTAAGTGTGGGTCCTCCACATATTCAGTCAAATCAAATAGTTTTAATTCGATCAAATTCAACCATAATTCACTTACTTTTACACTTATGGCGTCACACTCAACTAACATTTATTTTAAACTTTTTATCCTCTTTAACCAACATGCCTTTAATTGTTTTATACAAATTGTCGAAGGCAAATCCTCTTATTTTCTTCAGATTTCACTAAGACCTGAAACCTTTGCAACAAAAGTAGAGATGTACCCTTTGTAACATTATTCATCATTTTCAAGGTCTTCTTGAAGATATTGTTTGAAATTTTTCATTCTTGAGCCTATAGAAACAAAGCTTGTTGTCAACTCCCAGGTTTCAAGAATTAGGGACATTCTCTTTTGGATATTTTCACTGACATATCTCTTTATAGAAGAAAGAAAACTTGATGTTACTTTTAATATTGTGTTAGATTCTGGTCTTCCTTCAAGCATTCTTAGGGCCCAATGTATGGTGGTGATAGGAATAGCAAACAATGGTGGGGGCACCAGAGAAATTTCCAATTCTCTAACTCTATATTTTAAAATAGCATTTTTATTCTCTATATCTATAATTGACATTTTTAAATATTCTCTTATGGCCTCATGGAATTCTACAACCTTTGAGGGTGGAACCCATTTAAATTCAAATTATGAATTCCATTTTTCTTGAATCTTTCTGTTTTTTTCATTTACATTTTCAATAACTAACTTTCTTGAATTTTTATTGAATGTGGCACAATGCAAGGTCAGATAATTCTCTTCAAATATGATTGTCTCTTGATTAGCCAATTATTTTGCAATCGTTCTTATTTATTTTATCCTCTCTTCTTCACTTGCAAATTCAATTTCTTCAATATTTACATCGAGTTCTATGTCTTCCGAGACAATTTCATCTCCAGGTATGTCTTCACTTTATCCCTCTTTATTTGTGCCTCATTTCCTCTTACTAGCAATTGGGAGTTTATGTGGCTTCTCAAGATTTCCCTTAGGAGGGTTTTGTTCTCTTTCGTCATTGGAATTATCCATCGAAGACTTTCTTTGTTCTTGAACTAAAGTATGGGGTTTTCCTTTATGTAGGAAACTTTTTCTAGAAACATTTGGGGACTGTGAAATTATCTCATTCACAAATCTTCCTCATTGTTTGCATTGATCAATTGTACTAATGACCGTCTCAATATATTCTTGCAATTTCTCCATAGGTAACCCTTGAGGGTTTTGACTGTCACCTTCTTCTTCTCCAAATAAGAATGTTTCGGAAAATGATCCTCTATATCTTACAAATGTCATGTGTGTCATAAATAATTGACTAGGGTCCAAACCCTTGATTTCATTTGATTTCTTGAGATTGAATAAATCAATCTAAGTTGAGATTTTATCCAGATCGATAATTATTTTTACAGGTTTCTCCCCAATTTTCCATGGTTGTGGGATGAACTGTATTTTCTTTTTCTCGTTGAATAAATGAGCCCAAAATTTATACTTCTTACATATCTAAACTACAAATATTTTTTCAGAAACATAATATGGTAGATATGAAGGTTTCTCATGTGAATAATAGAGTCTTATAACACTAAAATTATCCATGGCTTCAAAACTTCATTTCTTGTCTAAGAAAGATGTTGCTTCTAGGGATAACCTAGATATACTTGGTCCATCGAGAGGTTCTCTATATCCCAATATGGGGAATAAGTTGTTACGCTAGGGTGTTGCTAGATTTCAAAGATTTCAAAATTTTCAAAAATTTAAAGTCTGCTCAATTAAAAAAGTCGACTCAATTAATAAAAAAAAAAATTACACATGCTATTATATATATCGTATTTACTATTACTTTAATATATTACTATTACATTAGCATTTACTATTACTATTTACTATTGCTATTACTTTAGTATTTAGTATTTAGTATTACTATTTATTATTTAGAGAAATAGGARAATTGATTTCAATTATAATACTACCATCATAGATCCATCATACATGAGGTAATTTGTACTATTCTATGATATGGTACTCTTCTATGGATCTATCAAGCATCGAGAGGGATCAAATATCTCAAGGTGAAAACCTTTAACCTTTCCTCAATATTTTCACTCTAAAAAAGGTTTCACCTCGAGATATTTGATCCCTCTCGGCACTTGATARATCTGTGGTTAAGATGGAACTATGTTGGTCCTTTTAGAAGAAATGAATTCTCTAACAGAAATGAATTCTTCCCTTCAGAAGTTGAGACTTTGAACGGTCCGTACCAGATATGATCAAATTTACCATGTTTTGCCGAACCTTCCCTCCTAGCATCCCATTTCAAAACCAAATCATCGAGGAGGAAATCCATGTTTTTGTCTTTATGATCGAACAACGCTTTCATGTTGTCCTGGTATTTTTTCATCCTTGCGTCCACCTCGGTCCTGCGTTGTTGGACCTCAATCAACTGATTTATTCTTCTTGTGACGTGGTTTGGCTCTTCTTTCTCATCTTGCCAGAGCTTCATTACTGGGAGGGCCATATTTATAGGTAATACTGCATCAGTCCCGTATACCATTTGGAAAGGGGAAATACCAATGGATTTCTTCATACCTATCCGATTTTCCCACAAAGCGTACCTTAAGTGTACATGCCAAGATATTTTGTTTTTGCTCAGCACCTTCTTAATTATGGTAATTAAACTTTTATTTGATGATTCGGCTAACCCATTACCTTGAGGGTAATATGCTGTGGAGTGGCCCAATATGATGTTATATTCTTGGCAAAATATAACCATTTCCATAGACTTGAATGCCTAGGCATTATCCGTTACTATCTTTCGAGGACAACCAAATCTGGACAATATGCTCTCTTCCAGGAAATCTATCAAATGGACAGTATATTACTATTACTGTAGCATTTCCTATTACTATTTACTATTGCTATTACTTCTATTACTTTAGTATTTAGTATTTAGTATCACTTTAATATTTACTATTTACTATTACTATTACTATTTATTATTTAAAGAAATAGGAGCATTGATTTCAATTATAATACTACCATCATAGATCCATCATACTTGAGGTAATTTGTACTCTTCTATGATATGGTACTCTTCTATGGATCTATCAAGCGTCAAGAGGGATCAAATATCTCAAGGTCAAAACCTTTAACCTTTCCTCAAGATTTGCACTCTAAAAAAGGTTTCACCTCGAGATATTTGATCCCTCTCGGCACTTGATAGATCCGTGGTTAAGATGGAACTATGTCGGTCCTTTTAGAAGAAATGAATTCTCTAACAAAAATGAATTCCTCCCTTCAGAAGTTGAGACTTTGAACAGTCCATACAAGATATGATCAAATTTACCATGTTTTTCCAAATCTTCCCTCCTAGCATCCCATTTCAAAACCAAATCGTCGGCGAGGAAATCCATGTTTTTGGCTTTATGATCGAACAATGCTTTCATGTTGTCCTGGTATTTCTGCATCCTTGCATCCACCTCGGTCCTGCGTTGTTGGACCTCAATCAGCTGATTTATTCTTCTTGTGACGTGGTTTGGATCTTCTTTCTCATCTTGCCAGAGCTTCATTACTGGGAGGGCCAGATTTATAGGTAATATTGCATCAGTCCCATATACCATTTGGAAAGGGGAAATACCAATGGATTTCTTCGTACCTATCCGATTTTCCCACAAAGTGTACCTTAAGTGTACATGCCAAGATCTTTTGTTTTTTCTCAGCACCTTCTTAATTATGGTAATTAAACTTTTATTTGGTGATTAGGCTAACCCATTACCTTGAGGGTAATATGTTGTGGAGTGGCTCAATATGATGTTATATTTTTGGCAAAAGCTAACCATTTCCATAGACTTGAATGTCTGGGCATTATCCATTACTATCTTTCGGGGACAACCAAATCTCGACAGTATTCTCTCTTCCAGGAAATCTATCACCACTAAGTCGGTCGCCTTCCTAGTCGGAATAGCAACCACCCATTTGGTGAAATAATCTGTGGTGGTGAGGATCCATATTTGTTGAGCACTGGAATGTGGGTTGATTTCGCCTATAAAATCTAACCCCCATTGTTGAAAAGGGGCTTTGGTTTTGATAGGAACCAGAGGTAACGCTGAGAGCTTTTGTTTTCCAGCAAACAACTGGAAAGGGTTACAGGCTCTGACTTTGACATTGACATCTGATAAAATTTTGGGCCAATAATATCCTGCCCTCAGGATTTTATAAGTAGTTTCCCTCCAGGCGTGATGCCCTCCGCACACTCCTTCATGGAATTCGTTTATGACCCCCTCTGTTTCTGATTCTACCAAACAAACCAGTAGGAAGCCTAAGGGGTCCTTCCAGTACAATTGACTTTTGGATATACAGTACTTCACTGCATGCAGTTTCAATGTCCTGGCTTTGGCTAGAGGTAGATCGCTAGGGCATTTCAGGGTCAGTAGGTAAGACACTATATCTTTATACCAATTTGAAAGGGAAAACTTCTCTTCGATTTTGGAGATAGCTATTTGGTCTTTGGGCTCATTTATATCCGATCGTCCTTYGTATCCTTGCAGGTTATTTATTCTGAGTGCTCTGAAATTTGATTTCGCTAAGATCTTAGCCAGACCTTGTCCCTTCAACASTTTTGTCGGTTTTAACTCTAGATCGAACTCTTGAATTTTAGCGAGCCACCGACCCCTTTTTCCATCATTGTCAGGCTGAACCAATACATCCTTCATGGAACTGGTAGGAACGTATGCGATTACCTTGGAGTGAAGCACGTAAGYTCTAAAASCCTTCAAAGCCTTAACCATAACATACGCTTGTTTCTCTATTATATCATATCTCAGTTCAGCATCTCTGAGACTTYTACTAAAAAAGGCTATTGGTTGCTCGAAACCCTCTTCATTCTTCTGGATAAGTATTGTTTCCACTGTGTGTTTGGAGGCGAACGAGAAAATCAGGAAATCCTTTAGGTAATTTGGGCTTGCCAGTACGGGCGCTTCGCTGATAACTTTCTTGATGCATGCAAACGATGATTTAGCCTCTGTCGTCCATTTCACTTCATGATTTAGCATACCAGTGATCAATTTCACGATTTCAACAAAGTTTGGGATGAATCTTCTCAAAAAGTTTATTTTTCCTAAAAATGACTGAATCTCCTTTATATTTCTAGGAATATTTATGGTGTCTATAGATTCCACCCTTTTAGGGTCGATTTTAATTCCGTCCCAAGACACAATGTGGCCCAAGAGTTTACCTTCTTTCATCGCGAAGTAGGACTTCTTGGGGTTTAAAGACAAACCGAATTTTTGGCATTTTTCAAACGTTTTCTTTAGGTCTAATAGATGGTCTTCTTCGAATTTAGAGAAGACAATCAAGTCATCGAGGTAGATAACCAAAAAATTATCTCTTTCACCGATGAGGGCGATATCCATAGCGCGCTGGAAGGTAGCACCTGCGTTCATGAGACCAAAAGGCATTTTGTCATACATGAACGTGCCCCAAGGGGTGGTGAAAGCTATTTTTTCTTTATCATGCTCGTTGAGAGAAATTTGATTGTAACTGAAAAACCCATCGATCATTGACATCCTATTTGCGCCGAATATTTTTTCCAAAACGTGATCCATTTTGGGCAGAGGATAGTTATCTTTTTTAGAGGACTTGTTTAGATTTCTAAATTCGACGCAAAGTCTGATCTCCCCACTTTTATTCCTAATCGGGACTAAGTTTTCCACCCAGTCAGAGTACCTGAGAGGTACAATTATTTTTGCGTCTGACAACCTTTTCACTTCTCTTTCGACCACAGACAGTAAAATGGGGATGATTTGTCTGAGCTTCTGTCTGAAGGTTTTAACACTAGGTTTCAAAGGTATCTTTTGCTCGATCACAGAGGTATCATAGGTTCTGATCTCATCGTAAGACCACGCAAAGACATCTTTATACCACTCGAGTAAGTCCTTATACTTTCTTTTTATCTTAGGAGGAAGCTACTTTGATAACTTCACTATTCTAGGCTCTTTGGTGGTGGCCATGTCACAGTCTTCGACCTCCTCTGGTTGGGGCTGCAAGGTGGACTTCAGAGGCATGTCCTTTTGATCAAACAACCTTTCTAGAGGTATCAGGCCCTTAGGGATCTGATTACTCTTTAACACTAGTAGGTGATGATTTGCAATTTTTTCTCGGAACTTTTGAGGCTCCTTCCCTTCCTTCATAATCCAAGTATGATCGTTTTGGTTTTCCTGGTCAATGTGGGTTCGGATAAATCACCCACCATTTTCAGAAACTTTCCAATATGTTCGTCATCTTCGAAGACCTGCCAGTGTTGTATGTTGTCTGGTATGGATGGTTTGTGCCTTACCTCTATGTGGTATTTTAATTTAAAAGTGGTAGGGGGTGCGAAAGTCGAAGTTGTTTTGGCCAGTGAATCAACTTGTTGGTTTTTGGCTCGTGGGATGAAATGAACCTTTACCGATGAAAATAAATTTTCCATTAGATCCCAGGTGCAATTTATGTAGGACCTCAGTCTTGGGAGCTTGGCCTAATATTGCCGATTTACCTGCTTCACAACTAGTTCAGCATCTCCATAGACCTCTAAGTTCCTTATGTTCAACTTCTTGGTAGCTTCCAGACCCAGGACTAGAGCTTCATATTCGCAAACGTTGTTTGTGCAGTCTTCATCCCACTGTAGCCTGTAAGAGAAGGGAACGACAAATTCATTTTTAGGTGCTATGAAAAGCACTCCCGCACCTGCCCCTTCGCACGACGAAGCACCATCAAAGAACATTTTCCAAATTCCAGTGTTGTACACATTTTTAACTGTTTTTTCAGTTTTGATTTCATCGATGTCACTTTCTTCTGTATAATTATCTTCAATATTGTCGAAGGATAGAATACAATTTCCCAGTTCTTGATCGGTGATGTAAACAGGGTAATTGTTAGGATTATGTGGATCACATACCATATATGCCAACCGTGTTTCCCTGTATAACCGTGTGAACTGTCCACCAAAAACAGGGACTGTGGCATAGGTCATATCCAGCTGAAGGGATCCCCCGAGATTGTCTCCCCAAGATATAGATAATACTAAACCATACTTCGAGGGTATATCGGCGACAACTACATCCATTAGGACATTTTTCACCAGAATTTGGGTGAGGGTGACTACTAAATCTTTGATCATTCCCATGCACTTAACTCTCCTTGAATCGAATGAGTAAAGATCTCCATAGGGTCTGGTGATTTCGAGGCCTAGTCTATCCATAATAGATTTAGGAATTACTTTATGAGAGGCCCCAGAGTCCAGCATGCAATTATGCAACAACCGATCATGCACCTTCAGGGTAATATAGAAAGGGGTGACGATATCTCTGGCACCTTCAAAATGTGGACCAAAAGTGATATTAGGCTTGTCATCTTCCAGATTTATTACGTCGGACTAACTCTCCAGATCTGAAAAATTTATCATCTTGGTTATTTGTTTTCGGTAAAGAGGTCTTCTAGCGCATCGTAGGATATGATTGAACCTGGGGGCAGGCTGTGAAACCAAGTTCTTACCTATCCTTCGAAGGTTTGGACAAACAATCGGGAATACACGTCCTCATGCTCAAGACCTAGAATATCAGCGAATTGATCAAAAAAATTGATATGATCGGCTGCAGTTAGATCCCCTTCTCCTGTGAACTTGGGTAAGTTTTTCATATATTTTTCAGGTAAATCATGGAGAGGTACGGGAAGGACCAATGAGGCGTATCTAGAGGCTACTTTGGTGAAAACCCTGGGAGGCGGTTGCTGGCCTTGACCTCCTATTCCCCTGCTCCTCCTCTAGCAGGCGACCATGGATAACCTAGGAGAGGAAATCAGTGCGTTATAAAGAGGGTTGGCGAATATGTAAAGTGAATCTTTCACTTCCTCAGGGTGGAAAGGAGAGAAATCGGGAAACTTTTTACCAGGGGAGGCGAAAGATGAAAAAGGAGAAGAAGGTATACATGGCCTCGGCTCCTCCAACTTGCAGGATATGTAAATGGGAGAACCCACCGGTGTCGAATCCATGTACATGGAAAATTCTTCCAGGCCTTGAGTGATGGAGGGGTTTATATTGAGATTCGATGGGATATCGATAGGGATGAGCTTTAAGGAAGACGTGTCGCCCCTCGTAACGTAAGAGGTAGTCAGAGAGATCTCGGTTTTGACGGCACTGTCCGATATTTTCCTGAGAGGAATTTTTCGTGAGGATGAAGGTTCGAAAGAGGTCTTATCTTTAGACTGATTGGACTTGGGTTGATATGCAACCATGTTTTGTTTAAAAATACCTCTTGGTCTTAGTATTTTTTCTGGGTCAGAAATTAGCATTGTCTATTTGGCATCTGGGTTTTGTCTGGTGTTCTTCCGAAAGGATGCCATCTTACTTAAGAGTGGAGTCACCAAGTGAATGGTGAAGTTTTAGCCTTAACAAGGTGTTCTCTCTTTGTTCACTATCAAAAAATGAAACTCAGAAATGTCGTTTTCTGAGGGGAAAGTGACTACGATTCTTTGTCCTCAGCAACGACGCCATAAATATGTTGTTCCTGAGTGTACACTTAAGGCTATAAAGTGTAGAGTCTAAGCATCTAAAAAGAGTGAAAGAAAAGGAAGGGGAAGAAACAACTTGGGGGGATGAAGCTATGGCTGATCTCTGAGTTGTCTTTGTCTAGCTTCCAAATATTCTTGAATGTTGATATCCCGATTGATGGTGGCCCATGAACGTTTGAGCCCTGTCTGGGTGGTGGTGGTATTGAGTATGGTATCAAAAAGATTGAAAGCGATGTTGGTTTGATCCAACAGACCAGGTTTGATGTTGGAATGTCTTATGACGGGTACAGTCATGGAGAGAACAAAGCTTTAAAAGAAGGTGGATTCTTTAAAGTTCTTATCTCAACTTTAGATTATACAGGGAAAATTCAGTGATGCCAATCATGTTTCTTGAACTCAATATCCACCATATTCATTTCTTCTAAATCCATAGCCTCGGCTTTGGCATGTCCAAAATCTAACAAGGAATACGCACCAATATGAATAGGGAAGGGAGGCCATACCTTTTTTTATACTCCTTTGAGCTCTTTGTTGATTTTTCCGAGCACAGTCTGTCTGGCAATCTTGCGACACAATAGATTATCTGGCAAGAATAGAGGTAGAGCATATGGAGGAAAAGAGGTGTCGAAAACCCTGATATACGAAGATTACACCTCTAGATACCAATCTTCCATGCTACTTAGGTTGGTCGCAATGCTATCTGAAATCTTGGGAGGCGGCTGGCCAAAGATGGTGACATGCAATGGCACCATAACCCATTTGAAGATCTCGTAGATGAAGTCTTTGGTCTTATCCTCCCAAAGCTTCGAGTGGTAGACATGAATAGGCTCTATATTCGATGGAGCCCAGCTCCAGTTCATTAGTGAGAAGGGTGTCATGAAGCAGATGGCATCCATGATGTAATCAAACATAAATAACGAAGTTTCTTTCTAACTCGCCCTCTGTGCTCGATATTCAGTAATTCGACTGGTCAAAATGTCGGACAACAGTTTGGCCCAGTCGAAGGAGAAACCCTCAGCGACTGTATGAATGAGTGGCACCCATGGGAGGAAAAAATGGGTGGTGTCTTCCTTCCCATACAACCTGCAGGTCATCATCGCTATGTACTCAAACTGTGGCTCCAAGGAAGATATTGAATAGATCCTCTTAGTGTCAGCTCTGAATTTCGCAGGGTGTGAGACCTAATCTTTGATCAAATCGGATAAACGTTTTTCATACTGCTTTCACTCCTTCTTGAAACCTTCTAGAAATTCGGCATTGTGAGTAAGGTTCAACGTGGGTGACAATTTATACATTGCCCGCAAATGTTCTGGCCTGAAAGTACCAATCATCACCTTATGTTCGCTGATAATCGTCCTGGTCAGGATGTCCACATGGTCCAGCGCCCACTTGATCATATCACAATAGGGAAGAAGTTGGGGCCTTGCCGTTATTTTGTGCATCTCTGCTTGAGTGACGATTTTGTATTTGGTTGATAAATCATCCTTCTCGTTGTTGCTAGAATCATCTGAACAATTTATCGACTTGGATTGAAGAATGTTGGAAACGTATGACCATGTATTAATATAATTAATACTTCGGGTCGAGGTATCATAAACAATGTTTGAACCCTGACCTAAACTCTCGACAGCTGACTTGGGAATTTTTCGTGGATCCATGATAGAGAAACCTGCAACTGGACCACCTGTCGAAAAAATTGAAAATCACAAACAACGGTTATTCTGGTAAAATGGCTATGTGCGTAAATAGAAATGAGAACTGAAATAATGAAGGAACAACTCTCTATATAGGTCATTTAAACCCCTAGTGTCCTTGCCAACAGAACGATCAAATCGTCTAATAGAAAGATTTAGAAGTAAAAACGAGATCCTACTATCTATCACCTCACTACAATTCAAATAAATGCCATAAATGCTTGACGAGTCGTAACACGAAAAAATGAAAAAAAAATTAAAACTTACTCTCTAGTCGGTGCATGTTAAAGGTTTTTTAATGTGTTGATTAATCCAGTTTAGTTCCTTTAATTAAGTGCGTTTTAGTCTTTAATCCCCTTTTTTCGGCATTCACCGTATCAGATGATTTCACTCCTAGCCTTTGAGCCCCCAAAACCCGAAATTGCAATGATGTGATTTAGTTGATTACTCGTGATCTGACTTAAGCTCCTAACTAACCCACACTTAATTAATGAATATCGTGACTTCGTGACTCAGAGATACAAAGGTACTGCTTTTTGGGAGAGCGATAGTCGAGTCACGAAATCATGATAGTGCTTAACTAAGGTTTAAAGTAAGCTACTCTTAACACTAACATGGGTAAACTTTAAAACTGTTATCGCCACTTCGCGTGTCGGGATACTAAGGACAGTGGGTAGCATCGTGAAATAAGAGAAATCCTGAAACTAGCTTTTTGGGCTTAAATATAACATCTCACTTATTTAGAAGAAGGCGGCTCCAACATAGGCTCCAACTAGGGATCTCTCCTCCTCGTGGGACGAGAAGAACAGTAGACCGAGTGCCTGTATGGGTAAATGGAGTCATCAGTTTGATTCTGAGAAACTGGTTGGGAAAGATGATACAGAGAGAACCTTGAGGTTTCAAACTTAATTCTGGAAAGCTTTCAAACGCGGAGCGCTTTCTAAGATCAGCTGCAGTCCACTGTAACTTTCCCTTCCTCGACACTGAAATCAGGTCTGCTCAATATGGTCTAAACAAATCTTAGGAATTTCAACGGGCCCTATGGGTTTTGGCTTGCATCAAAACAAAGTAAAATCCATTCTTTTAATCAAGGAGACCTTCAATGAACCTGAGATGTAGATCCAGTTTTGAGAAAGATAATTATCAGAGCATAATATGATTTATGTATGATAGCCTTTTAGATATCTTAGACATTGCTTCACTGCCAGCGAGCCTGTTCAGTACCCCGGTGAAGTTATCTGGTCCCCTTTATTGAATTTCCTTTCACCACTTCAAAGGGTAATTATGCATTTAAATGCTAAGATGAGGGCAATCATTTTATGAATTTCCTTTCATCATCTATTTGGACTAGATGGGGGCAATAGATTATGAATTTCCTTTCACCATCTGTCTTATATTTTATTTTTGGAAAATGAAGTGGGGGAAATCAATTTGTATAAATAATACCAGGGGTGATATCTATGTGAAATTCGCAACAGAGGCTTGTCAACTTGCTTTGAGTTCTCTGGACCAACTTTCTCTTAACCTTTACAATGCCCTAGTCCACAGGAAAAAGGGGGGAATTCATTTCCAGGGGTATTATTTTGAGCAAGCCTTAACCATTTGAAAAATATTAAAAGACTTAAGAGAGTTAGGATCCGCCTACGCTTGGCCTTGTTTAGCAGGGCACCGAGAAGCTGTGAAGACTAGCTCACTTCCGGAGACGTTCGCCAGTTTCCCAAATGGAAGAAAAATCTATTTTCCTCTATGGATGGTATGGGCATGTGTCAGAGCTTAAGGAGAAAGGACCAAGGGTGAAAAAGGGAAAGAGAGAAGGCTATGGGCCCCAAAAAATTGGATTGTTATCATGCAATCCTGACTCAGGTGAATACATCATACTTGTGAGACCACTATTACGTTTGATTGATATTCGCTTGAAAACCCAGATACTTCGGAAATTCATCCCTTTGCCTTACCACTTCATTTTCTTCTTGAAAAAATATTCTTTGTCACCTGTTTCGGGTGGGTCAATTTCCAGATACCTGACCGTCCCTTTCTCCTTTCGCAGTTTGGGCTGTAATTTGGAGGCCTATATGAAACAACACGAACAATATCAGGTCTTTAGGATTTATGGGATTTTGGGTGTCAAAAATTATGTCTCTACTTTTAGGAAATCAACAGCCTGTTTTATTTGCGATGAAAGTGAACTTACCAAAAAGTTTATAAAAAAGAAAAATGGAAACACAAACCAATATATGAAATGGAGATTTGGAACTCATTTATTGCATATAGTGTTTCAAATAACACCCGTTGACAAGGGCGCTGAGAGTTTTACCATCCAAATTCTCTAACATAAATGAATTCTTCCCTTCAGAAGTTGAGACTTTGAACGGTCCATACCATATATGATCAAATTTACCATGTTTTGTCGAATCTTCCCTCCTAGCATCCCATTTCAAAACCAAATCGTCGGGGAGAAAATCCATGTTTTTGGCTTTATGATCGAACAACGCTTTCATGCTGTCTTGGTATTTCTTCATCCTTGCATCCACCTTGGTCCTGCGTTGTTGGACCTCAATCAACTGATTTATGCTTCTTGTGACGTGGTTTGGCTCTTCTTTCTCTTCTAGCCAGAGATTCATTACTAGGAGGGCCAGATTTATGGGTAATACTGCATTAGTCCCGTATACCATTTGGAAAGAAGAAATACCAATGGATTTCTTTGTACCTATCCGATTTTCCCACAAAGCGTACCTTAAGTGTACATGCCAAGATCTTTTTTTTTTTGCTCAGCACCTTCTTAATTATGGTAATTAAACTTTTATTTGATGATTCGACTAACCCATTACCTTGAGGGTAATATGTTGTGGAGTGGCCCAATATGATGTTATATTTTTGGCAAAAGCTAACCATTGTCATAGACTTGAATGCCTGGGCATTATCCTTCAGTCGCCTTCCTAGTCGGAATAGCCTCCACCCATTTGGTGAAATAATATGTGGCGTTGAGGATCCATTTGTGTTGAGCGCTGGAATGTGGGTTTATTTCGCCTATAAAATCTAACCCCCATTGTTGAAAAGGGGCTTCGGTTTTGACAGGAACCAGAGATAATGTTGGGAGATTTTTTTTTCTAGCAAACAACTGGCAAGGGTTACAGGCTCTAACTTTGACATTGACATCTAAGAAAAGTTTGGGCCAATAATATCCTGCCCTCAGGATTTTATAAGCAGTTTCCCTCCAGGCGTGATTCCCTCTGCACACTCCTTTGTGGAATTCGTTTATGACCCCCTCTTTTTCTGATTCTACCAAACAAACCAATAGGAATACTAAGGGGTCCTTCCAGTACAATTGACTTTCGGATATACAGTACTTCACTTCATATAGTTTCAGTGTCCTGGCTTTCGCTGAAAGCAGATCGCTAGGGAATTTCAGGGTCAGTAGGTAGGACACTATATCTTTATACCAATCTAAAAGGGAAAACTTCTCTTTGATTTTGGAGATAGCTATTTGGTTGTTGGGCTCTTTACATCCCCACGTCCTTTGTATCCTTGCAGGTTATTTATTCCGAGTGCTCTGAAATTTGATTCCGCCAAGAGCTTAGCCAGAGCTTGTCCCTTCACTAGTTTCGTCAGTTTTACCTCTAGGTCAAACTCTTGAATTTTAGCGAGCCACCGACCCATTTTTCCATCACTGTCAGGCTGAACCAATATATCCTTAACGGAACTGGTAGGAACATATGCGATTACCTTGGAGTGAAGCACACAAGTTCTAAAAGCCTTCAAAGCCTTAACCACAACATACACTTGTTTCTCTATTATATTGTATCTCAGTTCAACATCTCTGAGACTTTTACTAAAAAAGGCTATTGGTTGCTCGAAACCCTCTTCATTCTTCTGGAGAAGTACTGCCGCCACTGTGTGTTCGGAGGCGAACGAGAAAATTAGGAAATCCTTTAGGTAATCAGGGCTTGCCTGTACGGGCGCTTCACTGATAACTTTCTTGATGACTGAAAACAACACTTTAGCCTCTACCATCCATTTCACTTCACTATTCTTCTTTAGCATACCTGTGATCAATTTCATGATTTCAACAAAGTTTGGGATAAATCTTCTCAAAAAGTTTATTTTTCCTAAAAATGACTGAATCTCCTTTATATTTCTAGGAATATTTATTGTGTCTATAGCTTCCACCCTTTTAGGGTCGATTTTAATTCCATCGCAAGACACAATGTGGCCCAAGAGTTTACCTTCTTTCATCGCGAAGTGGGACTTCTTGGGGTTTAAAGAAAAACCAAATTTTTGGCATTTTTCAAACGTTTTCTTTAGGTGTAATAGATGGTCTTCGTCGGATTTAGAGAAGACAATCACGTCATCGAGGTACATAACCATGAATTTATCTCTTTCACCGATGAAGGCGATATCCATAGCGCGTTGGAAGGTAGCACCTGTATTCATGAGACCAAAAGACATTTTGTAATACATGAACGTGCCCCAAGGGGTGGTGAAAGATTTTTTTTCTTTATCATGCTCGTTGATAGTAATTTGATTGTAACCGAAAAACCCATCGATCATTGACATCCTATTTGCTCCGACTATTTTTTCAAAAACATGATCCATTTTGGGTAGAGGATAGTTATCTTTGAGAGAGGACTTGTTTAGATTTCTAAAGTCGACGCACAGTCTGATCTCCCTGATTTTCTTCCTAACCGAGACTAAGTTTTCCACTCAGTCAGAGTACCTAAGAGGTACAATTATTTTTGTGTCTAACATCTTTTTCACTTCTCTTTCGACCACATGCAGTAAAATGAGGGGTATTTGTCTAAGCTTCTGTTTGAAGGGTTTAACACCACGTTTCAAAGGTATATTGTGCTCGATCATAGAGGTATCATAGGTTCTGAGCTCATCGTAAGACCACTCAAAGGCATCTTTATACCGCCCGAGTAAGTCCTTATACTATCTTTTTATCTCAGGAGGAAGGTACTTTGATAACTTCACTATTCTAGGCTCTTTGGTGGTGCCCACGTCACATTCTTCGACCTCCTTCGGTTGGGGCTGCAAGGTGGACTTCAGAGGCATGTTGTTTTGATCAAATAAACTTTCCATAGGTATCAGTCCCTTAGGGATCTGATTACTCTTTAACACTAGCAGGCGATGATTTGCAATTTTTTCTCGGAACTCCTGAGGCTCCTCCCCTTCCTGCATAATCCAGGTATGATCGTTTTGGTTTTCCAAGTCAATTGGGTTTCAGAGAAATCACCCACCATTTTCAGGAACTTTTTGATCTGTTCGTCATCTTCAAAGACCTGCCAGTGTTGTATGTTGTTTGGTATGGATGGTCTGTGCCTTACCTATATGTGGTATTTTAATTTGAAAGCGGTAGGAGGTGCGAAAGTCGAAGCTGTTTTGGCCAGTGAATTGGCTTGTTGGTTTTCGGCTCGTGGGATGAAATGAACCTTTACCGATGAAAAAAAAAATTCCATTAGATCCCAGGAACAATTTCTGTAGGACCTGAGTCTTGGGTGGTTGGCCTGATATTGTCGATTTACCTGCTTCACAATTAGTTCAGCGTCTCCATAGACCTCTAAGTTCCTTATGTTCAACTTCTTGGAAACTTCCAGACCCAGGACTAGAGCTTCATATTCGCAAACGTTGTTTGTGTAGTCTACATCCCACTATAGACTGTAAGAGAACGGAAGGACAAATTCATTTTCAGGTGCTATGAAAAGCACTCCCGCAGCTGCCCCTTCGCACGATGAAGCACCATCAAAGAACATTTTCCAAGATCCAGTGTTGTACACATTTTTAGCTATTTTTTCGGTTTTCATTTCATCGATGTCACTTTCTTCTGTACAATTATCTTCAGTATTGTCGAAGGACAGAATACAATTTCCTAGGTCTTGATCGGCGATGTAAACAAGGTAATTGTTAGGATTTTTTGGATCACTTACCGTATATGCCAATCGTGTTTCCCTATATAACTGTGTGAACTGTCCACCAAAAACAGGGACAGCGGCGTAGGTCATATCCAACTGAAGGGATCCCCCGAGATTGGCTCCCCAAGATCTAGATAATAGTAAACCATACATCGGGGGTATATCAGTGACAACTACATCCATTAGGACATTTTTCACCGAAATCTGGGCGAGGGTGACTACTAAATCTTTGATCATGCCCATGCAATTAACTCTCCTTTAATCGAACGAGTAAATATCTCCATAGGGTCTGGTGATTTCGAGGCCTAGTCTATCCATAATAGATTTGGGCATTACGTTATGAGAGGCCCTAGAGTCCAACATGCAATTATGCAACAACCGATCGTGCACCTTCAAGGTAATATAGAAAGGGGTGACGGTATCTCTGGCACCTTCAAAATGCAGACAAAAAGTGATATTAGGCTTGTCATCTTCCAGATTTATTACGTCGGACTGACTCTCCAGATCTGAAAAATTTATCATCTTGGTTATTTGTTTTCGGTACACAGGATTCTTCGCGAACTCGACCAAAGGTATGGGTATCTTGATTTTTTTTATCTCCCTTTCTAGGCAGAAAACTCCCACAGTTTTATCCGTTTCCTTGGTCGAAACCTGGGACTCCTTCCTATCCATTTTATTTAGTAGCATTGTTTTAATTTCAGTGTTTCTGGTTTCGGGTGTCCACATTTCAGCTGCTCCTATTTTATTTCGCATCTCGGTCTCTTTCTAGATGGGCTCGTATATTTCTCCCCTAGGAAAAATTTATTTGGGTTGCGTAGTCGACACACATTTGTTTCTAGGCCTCAGATTGTACTTGTGCTAGAGTTTGGCCATTATCGTATCGGCCATTCCTTGGTAAGAAAAATCATCAGCGTCATTTTTGTCTTTGACCAATGATTGTTCCATGTTCAGGGACTTCTCATAATCTTCTTTGGTCAAGTGATGTTGTACACAGTCATCTCCTAAGTTGTTTACATCTTCTTCCAAGTCTTCAAACTCTTGCATATAATTTCTCCCTATAAATTTTTCATTTTTCAGAGATGCTTGGATCTTTTGGTCTTCATTTTTAATTTGTCTTGGTTGGAACTAAGGATTGGGATTTCTCCTGAATTCTCTCTTAACGAATTGATCATCTTTGGATTGATCTAGCTCCATTCTCGAGATTTTGTTTGATAGTTCTTTTATTATCCTAGCCATTTCATTCATTTTTTCATTTGAGGATCTTCTAGATCCAGAGGGACCTGTTTGTTCTCTGAGACATCTAGTTTCCCTGTTTCTTGTCTCAATTTTTCATTTTTAATTTACCCGAATCCATCATGTTTGACTCAATTTCCACAGCGTGATCCTGCATTCGGGTTACGTTGGCCCCTCTCCTTTCTCTTAATAGTAGAGAGAAATCGGGTTCAAAATATCCCACGAAAGTTACTTTGGAAGTGGGTTGAGACAGTTTAACTTCAATAGGGATCTTATTATACAACTTGTTAAACCTTTGGATAAATTCCATAACAGTTTCAGATCCCTTTTTCTTTAAATACCCAAACTTGGTCAAATAGTATAAATGATCCTTTCTTTCACCCCATTGTTTGAGAAAAAGGTCTTCTAGCACATCGTAGGATATGATTGAACCTGAGGGCAGGTTCCGAAACCAATTTCTTACCTGTCCTTCGAAGGTTTGGACAAACAATCGAGAATACATGTCCTCATGCTAGAGACCTAGAATATTAGAGAATTGATCAAAAAAATTGATATGCTTGGTTGTAGTTAGATCCCCTTCTCCTATGAACTTGGGTAAGTTTTTTATATAGTTTTCAGGTAAATCATGGAGAGGTACCGGAAGGACCAAGGGGGCGTATCTAGTGGCTACTTTGGTGAAAACCCTGGGAGGCGATTGCTGGCCTTGACCTCCTATTCGCCCTGCTCCTCCTCCAGCGGCGGCCATGTATAACCTAGGAGAGGAAATCGGTGCATTATAAAGAGGGTTGGAGAAGATGTAAAGTGACTCTCTGGCTTCCTTAGGGTGGAAAGGGGAGAAATCGGGGAACTTTTTACCAGGGGAGGCGAAATATGAAAAAGGAGAAGAAGGTATACCTTGACTCGGCTCCTTGGACTTGCAGGATATGTAAATGGGAGAACCCATCGGTGTCGAATCTGTGTACGTGGAAACTTCTTCCAGGCCTTGAGTGACGGAGGGTTTTATATTGAGATTCGATGGGATATCGAA
This sequence comes from Picea engelmannii, assembly GCA_009831015.1. Classification (NCBI taxonomy): domain Eukaryota; kingdom Viridiplantae; phylum Streptophyta; class Pinopsida; order Pinales; family Pinaceae; genus Picea; species Picea engelmannii. The sequence goes on along the minus strand of ML813985.1, from coordinate 113,792 downwards.
AGGGATGAGCTTTGAGGCAGGCATGTCGCCCCTTGTAACGTAAGAGGTAGTCAGAGAGATCTCGGTTTTGACGGCACTATCTGATATTTTCATGAGAGGAAGTTCTCGCGAGGATGAAGGTTCGAAAGAGGTATTATCTTTAGACTGATTGGACTTGGGTTGATATGCAACCACATTTTGTTTAAAAAGACCTCTTGGTCTTAGTATTTTTTCTGGGTCGGAAACTGGCACTGTCTGTTTGGCATCTGGGTTTTGTCTGGTGTTCTTTCGAAAGGATGCCAATTTACTTAAGAGTGGAGTAACCAAGTGAATGCTGAAGGTTTATCCTTAACAAGGTGTTCTCTCTTTGTTCACTATCAAAAAATGAAACTTGGAAATGTCATTTTCTGAGGGGAAAGTGACTACGATTCTCCGTCCCCGGCAACGGTGCTAGAAAGATGGTGTTCCTGTGTCTACACTTAAGGCTATAAAGTGTAGAGTCTAAGAATATAAAAAGAGTGAAAGAAAAGGAAGGGGAAGAAACAACTTGGGGGGATGAAGCTATGGTCGATCTCTGAGTTGTCTTTGTCTAACTTCCAAATATTCTTGAATGTTGATATCTCGCTCGATGGCGGCCCATGAATGTTCAAGCCCTGTCCGGGTGGAGGTGGTCTTGAGTATGGTATCGAGAAGATTAAAAGTGATGTTGGTTTGATCCGATAGACTGGGTTCGATGTTGGGTTGTCTTATGACGAGTATAGTCATGGGGAGAACAGAGCTTTAAAAGAAGGTGGATTCTTTAAAGTGCTTATCACAAGTTTAGATTATACAGGGAAAATTCAGTGAAGCCAATCGAAGGGTTTAACGAAAATGAAGGTCATTTTCCTTAACTAGGTTTAAAATCTTGAAACCGAGTGCGAAAACATAGAGCTTTCAACAATGTGGGGCATCAATTTTGGAGGAATCCCACGCTGTGGCAGAAGAAGAAAAGATAGGAATACCTTGATGAAAGAATATAATGTAGAGATCTAAATAATTCACAGGTCTTGTACTCACTAGTAGACGATACAGAGGAAAAACTGTAAATAACTAGATACCTAGAACCTGATCACCGCAGTAGAAGTTATACTAAATTGTAGCTAAAACATTCATCAAAGACATATATGTAAAAAATGACATGAAGCATGAAATACAGAGGAAAAACACATAACTCAATCTTGACGAAATATGGAGTCTTCAATTCGCTTTGTATTAATCTTGGCTTAAAACAACTTTCTCTATTATAATCTGTCCTTGGAAAAAATCCCTTTCTATTACAATCTTTTCTTTATTTAAAAAAACTCCTGAACATCTAGAATTCTGATCGTTCTGGAAAACTGTCAGTTACAAATGGAAAATTGGAGTGTTTCATCTTCTCATCTTTGTCTTCCCTTGTAAGTGCGGAGAACCTTCCTTTCTCTACCCTTGCGGCTCTAGAAATAGAAAAGGTTGACATCTGTCATTATTTAGCACCATAAAACTACCCCTTTTCCTGCTCGATCAAATGACACACCTCTCCACCAACTGGGCTATCAACCTAGAAGGCTCTGCTTGGTTTCTTGCTTCAAAGGTGTAACAACTCTTCGCCAGCTATGGCAACCTTTTCCCTACTTTTCGGTCTTCCATGATGATAGAGCATAATTGTAAACTTGGCCACACTAGCCATTTGTCCACTTGGGCCATATCGACCTGTCTTATCTAGGATATCTCCGCTTTCTCTTTCTCCACGTTTTCTTTGATGTCTAGCAGGTGCTTATCTATATTGATTTTGCACAGCGTCCCAACACTGCTTTCCTTATCGAGGTCTAGCAAACTTTTACTTATCAAAGAGAATGTTTCCTCACAAGAATTCATCACTTCATTAGCTCTCCCCTTGCTTTCTGATATATTCTGCTCCCTGGCCTTCAACAAGATATTCCCTCTAGTTTGTTCTGCGTTGGATAATTTGGAGTTGTCGACCATCTCTATCTTCGCCGTAGCTATAACAACGTATTGGAAAGAAACTCGAGCTACCCCGACTTCTTTTTCCCTCTTAGGACTCGAGTCCTTTTCACCTTTGACTTCCATCTTCTTTGTAACTGGAAGCTTTGGGACTTCACCCTGTAAAATCTGGGTGAGACAACTCCATTGGTGCTCATGGAATTTCCAAAAATCGGCCATATCTCTAGGTGGAAGGGCTTGAATATGACTTAAGACTTCAGAGAAGGACCTCGTGCCCCAGAATATCTCATCATGAGGGGAATCCTCGTGTTCATATCTATTCAGGACGCAACTCGCCAGGTGATTTCTCACAACCCTACTAGGGTCGTGTTTCTTGAACTCAATATCCACCAACTTCATTTCTTCTAAAGTCGTAGCCTCGTCTTTGGCATGGCCAAAATATAACAAGGAATACACACCAATATGAATAGGGAAGGGTGGCCATACCTTTTTTGATACTCCTTTGAGCTCTTTGTTGATTCCGCTGAGCACAGTCTATCTGGCGATCTCGCGACACAATAGCTTATCTGGCAAGAATAGCGGTAGAGAATATGGAGAAACAGAGGTGCTGAAAACCCTGATATACGAAAATTCCACCTCTAGATACCAATCTTCCACGCTACTTAGGTTGGTCGCGACGCTATCTGAAATCCTAGGAGGCGGCTGGCCAAATATGGTGACATGCAATGGCACCATAACCCAGTTGAAGATCTCGTACATGAATTCTTTGGCCTTATCCTCCCAAAGCTTCGAGTGGTAGACATCAATAGGCTCTGTATTAGATGGAGCCTAGATCCAGTTCATTAGTGGGAAGGGTGTCATGAAACAGATGGCATCCATGATGTAAGAAGACATAAAGAACAAAGTTTCTTTCTTACTCGCATTATGTGCTCAATATTCAGTAATTCGACTGGTCAGACTATTGGACAACAGTTTGGCCTAGTCGAAGGAGAAACCCTCAGTGATTATATGAATGAGTGGCACCCATGGGAGGAAAAGATGGGTAGTGTCTTCCTTCCCATACAACTTGCAGGTCATCATCCCTATGTACTTGAACTGTGGCTCCAAGGAAGAGATTGAATAGATCTCGATAGTGTCAGCTCTGAATTTCATGGGTTGTGAGACCCAATCTTTGATTAGATCGGATAAACATTTTGCATACTGCTCGCACTCCTTCTTCTTGAAACCTTCTAGAAATTCGGCATTGTGAGTAAGGTTCGGCATGGGTGACAATTTATACATTGCCCACAACTGTTCTGGCCTAAAAGTACCAATCGTTACCTTTTGTTCGCTGATAATCGTCCTGGTCGGGATGTCCACATGGTCCAGCACCCACCTGATCATATCACAATAGGGAAGAAGCTGGGGCCTCGCCACTATTTTTTTCATCTCTGCTTGAGCGACGATTTTGTATTTGGTTGATAAATCATCCTTCTCGTTGTCTCTAAAATCATCCGAGAAGTTTATCGACTCGGATTGAAGAATGTTGGAAACGTATGACTAGGCTTGATAGAATTAATACTTCGGGGAAAGGTATCAAAAACAATGTCTAAAGCCTGACTTGAACTCTCGGCAGCTGACTTGGGCTTTTTTCGTGGAGCCATGATAGATAAACCTGCAACTGGACCACCTGTCGAAAAAATTGAAAATCACAAACGGTTATCCTGGTAAAATGGCTCTACGTGAAAATATAAATGAGAACTAATATAATGAAGGAACGACTCTCTATATTGGTCATTTAAGCCCCTGGTGTCCTTGTCAACAGAATGGTCAAATCGCCTAATAGAAATATTTAGAAGTAAAAATGAGATCCTACTATCTGTCACCTCACTGCAATTCAAATAAATGCCATAAATGCTTGACGAGTCGAAACACGAAAAAATGCAAAAACATTTAAAACTTACTCCGTAGACGGTGCGTGTTAAAGTTTGTTTAATGCGTTGATTAATCCAGTTTAGTTCCTTTAATTAAGTGCATTTTAGTCTTTAATCCCCTTTTTTTGGCGTGCTCCATATTAGAAGATTTCACTCCTAGCCTTTGAGCTCCCAAAACCTGAAATCATGATGATGTGATTTAGTTGATTACTCATGATCTGACTTAAGCTCCTAACTAACCCACACTTAATTAATGAATATTGTGACTTCGCGACTCCGAGCTACGAAGGTACTTCTTTTTGGGAGAGCGATCGTCGAGTCGTGAAATCACGATAGTGCTTAACTAAGGTTTAAAGTAAGTTACTCCTGACACTAACCTGGGTAAACTTTAAAACTGTTATTGCCACTTCGCGTGTCGAGATACTAAGGACAGTGGGTAGCGTCGCAAAATAAGCAAAATCCTGAAACTAGCTTTTTGGGCTTAAATATAACATCTCACTTATTTAGAAGAAGGCGGCTCCAATAGGGAACATGATTGGCCCTCTATGGTCTATTGCAATTCCTTCTCTGACTCAGCGAGAAGTCTCAGAATGAATGGATCCTTCTATGCAAACCTTCTTAATGAATGGAACCTGCCACACAAACCTGCTTAAAGAACAAGATCCATAATAAAAAAAATCCATTAACCTATTATTGACAGTAACAGAACTTGCGCATTAAATAACCGACGCGGTAAGAGCCCCAGGAGGAAAATCCCACCAAGTAAATAGTAGATGTAGTAAAAATCCAAGCATCTTGAATAACAGAACCCTGCGCATTAAATAATCAATGCGGTAAGAGCCCCACCCTACGCATTAAATAACCGACGGGGTAAGAACCCCAGGTAAGAAAATCCCACCTAGTAAATAATAGTTGTAGTAAAAACTAGCACATCCGCAAACGTGTGACTGGTGAACGCCAAAAGCAAGGTTGGAATTTCAAAACCCATGAGCACGTCAAATTTGACGGTTTTCCCGACCTCAATAACCATTCTGCAGGTTTCTACGAAGAATCTTGACAGTTATTAAAAAAACTTAACCGTATTTGACAGGCAAATTTGCCCGTCAAATTCCATCCCTGGCTGAAAGGTTTTGGCTGGCCCAGAAACGAAAATGAAACACTACCATAAAATGAAAAGTGGCCATAAAATAAAACGTGATCATAAATATATATATATATATATATATATATATATATATATATAACTTATTAAAAAAATAATAACCTTCTTTTATACTCGAGAATGATATTTCAATTTCAATAAATTTATTAAAAACCATCATGTAAATCGACCGAACTATAATAAATTTACGAGCGAAAAATAATTTATACACTGATAAAAATAATAAAAAGGATAAGAATAAAATCCTAGACAACTCAAAAAGATTTGACTCGTGTCAACCTAAATATTTTCACCTGCTCGAAATCGTCGACGTTATAGGGAACATGATTGGCCCTCTATCATCTATCATAATTCCCTCTCCTACTCAACGAGAATTCTCGGAATTAATGGAGCCTACCACGCAAACATGCTTAATGAATGGAGCCTGCCACACAAACCTTCTTAAAGAACCAGATCGATAATTAAAAAAATCCATTAACCTATTATTGACCGTAATAGAACCTGTGTATTAAATAAACGACATGGTAAGAGCCCCAAGAGGAAAATATCACCTAGTAAATAATAGATGTAGTAAAAATCCAAGTATATTGAATAACAAAAACCTACGCATTAAATAATCGTTGCGGTAAGAGCCCCACCCCACGCATTAAATAACCAATGGGGTAAGAGCCCCAGGCAGGAAAATCTCACCCAGTAAATAATAGTTGTAGTAAAAACTAGCACAGCGACAAACTTGTGGCTGGTGAACGCCGAAAGAAGGGTTGGAATTTCAAAACCCACTAACAGGTCAAATTTGACGGTTTTTCCGACCTCAATAACCGTTCTGTGGGTTTCTATGAAGAATCTTGATGGTTATTAAAAAATCTTAACCGTATTTGACAAGCAAATTGGCCCGTGACGAGCAATTTGCCCGTCAAATTCCATCCCTAGCCGAAAGGTTTTAGCTGACCGAGAAAAGAAAATGAAACACCGCCATAAAATGAAAAGTGGCCATAAAATAAAACATGACCATAAAAATATATATATCTAACTTATTAAAAAAATAATAACCTTCTTTTATACTTGAGAATTATATTTCAATTTCAATAAATTTATTAAAAACCATCACGTAAATCAACCGAACTATAATAAATTTACGAGCGAAAAATAATGTATACACTGATAAAAATAATAAAAAGGATAAGAATAAAAACCTGGACAACTCAAAAAGGTATGACTTGTGTCAACCTAAATATTTTCACCTGCTCGAAATCGTTGAAGTTACAGGGAACATGATCGGCCCTCTATGGTCTATTGCAATTCCCTCTCCGACTCAGCGATAAGTCTCAGAGTGAATAGAGCCTTCCATGCAAACCTTATTAATGAATGGAGCCTTCCACGCAAACCTGCTTAAAGAACCGGATCCATAATAAAAAAAACCCATTAACCTATTATTGACAGTAATAGAACATGCGCATTAAATAACCAACGCGGTAAGAACCCCAGGAGGAAAATCCTTCCTAGTAAATAGTAGATGTAGTAAAAATCCAAGCATATTGAATAACCGAACCCTGCACATTAAATAATCGATGCGGTAAGAGCCCCACCCTGCGCATTAAATAACCGATGGGGTAAGAGCCCCAGGCAGGAAAATCCCGCCTAGTAAATAATAGTTGTAGTAAAAACTAGCACAGCCGCAAACTTGTGGCTGGTGAACGCCGAAAGCAGGGTTGGAATTTCAAAACCCACGAGAACGTCAAATTTGACAGTTTTCCCAACCTCAATAACTGTTCTACGGGTTTCTACGAAGAATATTGACTGTTATTAAAAAAAATTAACTGTATTTGACGGGTAAATTGGCCCGTGACAGGAAATTTGCCCGTCAAATTCCATCCCTGGCCGAAAGGTTTCAGCTGGCCTAGAAAAGAAAATGAAACATCGCCATAAAATGAAAAGTGGCCATAAAATAAAACATGACCATAATATATATATATATATATATATATATATATATATATATATATATATATTATATAACTTATTAAAAAAATAATAACCTTCTTTTGTACTCGAGAATTATATTTCAATTTCAATAAATTTATTAAAAACCATCACATAAATCGACCGAACTATAATAAATTTTACTTGAGAATTATATTTCAATTTCAATAAATTTATTAAAAACCATCACGTAAATCAACCGAACTATAATAAATTTACGAGCGAAAAATAATTTATACATTGATAAAAATAATAAAAGGGATAAGAATAAAAACCTGGACAACTCAAAAAGGTCCGACTCGTGTCAACCTAAATATTTTTACCTGCTCGAATTCGTCGGCATTACAGGGAACATGATCGACCCTCTATGGTCTATCACAATTCCCTCTCCGACTCAGCGAGAAGTCTCGGAATGAATGGAGCCTGCCACACACACTTGCTTAATGAATGGAGCCTGCCATGCAAACCTGCTTAATGAATGGATCCTGCCATGCAAACCTGCTTAAAGAATCGGATCCATAATAAAAAAAATCCATTAACCTATTATTGACAGTAACAGAACATGCACATTAAATAACCGACGCGGTAAGAGCCCCAGGAGGAAAATCCCACCTAGTAAATAGTAGATGTAGTAAAAATCCAATCATATTAAATAACATAACCTTGTACATTAAATAATCAACGCCGTAAGAGCCCCACCCTGTGCATTAAATAACCGACGGGGTAAGAGTTGTAAATTCTAACCTTGTACAATGTCTACTGTAAACAGATATTAAAAAAAGAATAGAAAATATACAATGGAAAATACAAACATTACACAGAGATTTTTCCCTTGGAAACCCAAACTGGGAAAACCAACATATATTATATTCATTCATTGTGTTACATTGTTTACAATACAATATACATATAGGAGCCA
>ML813985.1:53539-65544 GCA_009831015.1 Picea engelmannii | reverse complement strand
CTTATTTGTATTCCATCTAAGATCTTTTGTCTGTTGATCTAGACGAGTATTGTTAGTTTATTCAGCCGCATTCATCCATTTTGTAATCCATAGAGATGTCATAATACAAACTTTGTAGTCCTTTGTCGCGTTTATTATTTGTATGATCATTTATATGTTGTAAACCTTTGATCCTACACACACATTAGTAGGCATTTCCTAGACTAGCCAAGTCAGGAACATTACATGATTCTCCTTGTAACTAAATGATTATTTGTTCCTTGTCAAACTTGTTGATACACCATGAATTTAATTGTCTGAAATCATGAACTTCTGGAACGCAACCTGCCGATGAAATTCTTGATGTCCAAATCTTGTTTGTATTCTTTTTCGAGGTTGGTAATGTAGAATAGTACCTATATGCATGATACCATTAAAATCATTTGTCTTATTGTCCCAAAAGGTTGATAATATCTCTTAATGAATAGCTCTTCTCAAATTGGTATTATCAAAATACAATTGTTTATCTTAACATGTTCCAGGGATCTTAACTCAAGGATTTTTAATGATAATTAGTATAAAATTGATGGGAAGTTGTCTCAAGAATATCATCATTTATAATGGTGTTAACATTTATATGAGTGTTAGTCATTTATGGAAAGTGTAATTTAATGCACGTTGGGGAGCGTGACAAGGAAACAAATAAAGCATCGCGGGGTGGTAGAAAATCAAGAGAGTGGACGAGCAAAACAATGGGCGATCAGGATGGCAGGATGATAGAAGGATTGGGACAGTGGGATGCCGAAATGACAGGGTAAGGGGAGAATCGAGAGAACCAGGGTAGTACTCGACACCCACAAAGAAACATTTTCTTCTCAAAAATTCTTAGTGTGGGTTCATAATGAGGGTCATGGAAATTGAGTGAGCATTGTGTGGGTTCTGGAAGTCGGGCATGGCTAGGTAAATACATTACGCACCCACAATGATTGAAATTTTTCTAAGTATGGGGAAGATATGAAAATAATATACAAGAAGAATTACACAATATTTATCACAATTGTGTTTGGTATGTGTTTTATTCTTTGCACGAGTAGACGTGTCACCCGCCTTGGGAAACATGTCACATATTTAGGTGGTTTTTTGGCACATGGTTTTTGTCGATGGTTTTTCTATTTCAGGTTAAGGAATTAGGGTTTTGGAATAATCCAGGTCATTGAGTTAGGGTTTTGGATGTCACTGGCTCCTATATGTATATTGTATTGTAAACAATGTATTACATATGAACGAATATAGAATATGTTGGTTTTCTCGGTTTGGATTTCTAGGGGAAAAATCGTTGTGTAATGTTTGTATTTTCCATTGTATGTTTTCTGTTCTTTTTCTGAATATTTGTTTGTAGTAGATATTGTACAAGGTTAGAATCTACATATGGTATCAGATCTTTATGTGCTTCATGGGGAAGCCTTTTTGGTCAAGGGTTTGGCTCGGGACTGTGATAAGCCTTGTTATAGTGGGAGATCTGTGGTATTGATTTTTCAGGTGAAAATAAATGGCAAGCAATTCAAAGCTGGAGATCGAGAAGTTTAATGGGAAAATTTTTGAGCTGTGGAAGCCCAAGATGGAAGATTTGTTGGCAGAAAGAGATTAGTGGATTGTGGTAGATCCAGGTACTGCACCTACATGAACTTCAACAGATGACTGAAAAAATTTGGATCGGAAGGCAAAGAGCACAATCTGACTGTGTCTCTCCGATTCAGTATTACTGAATGTGTTAGAGTAAGCTACAACCAAGGATTTATGGGAAAAGTTGGGGAAGTTGTATCAGTCTAATTCCCTAGTGAATAAACTATTCTTGAGAATGAAGTTGTATAACCTAAGGATGAGAGATGGATACTTGGTGGTAGTTCATTTGAATGCCTTCAATACTATGGTAAGTCAGTTAGTATCTATTGAGATTAAAATTTCAGATGAAGATAAATGTATCAGTTTACTGTGTTATTTACCAGACTTGTGGGATAGTCTGGTTGTGGCCATAGGTAGTAATACCACTTCCTTTAAGTTTGAGGAAGTGGTCTCATGTTTGTTGTCGAAGGAGATGAGATGGAAGAATATGGAAGGACATAGCACAAACAAATTATTTGCAAGAAGACATTCCCAGGAAAGAAATAGATCTAATTTCTCAAGTGGGAGATCTAAGTCCAAGGTTGGATCTAAATCTCTCGGAAAGTTTGTAAGGGTATGTTGGAGATGTGGAAAATAAGGGAACTACAAGAAGAAGTGTAGATCCAAAGTTGAGAAAAAAAAGGGATCTGAAGAATCTCATTCTACAGAAGAAAAGACCTCCAAGGAAGAAGGAGGGGATGTGTACTTGGCTTCTTCAAGCACACATGCAGATCACGAGGCATGGTTGGTTTACTCTGGTGCATCCTTTCATATGACTCCCCATAGGGAGTGGCTATGTGAATATGAAAGGTATGATGGAGGTAATGTTTTCTTAGGTGATGATTCGACAACCCGAATCATAGGACGAGGAAGAGTCAAGTTGAGGCTCATAGATAGAAGTATTAGAACACTGGTCGGTGTTCTTCACATAACAAGTTTGGCCAGAAATTTCATTTCTCTAAGAAAAATGGATGATGCAGGGGTAAAAACAATATTTGAAAAGGAAACATGCAGGATGGTTCGAGGAGCAATGGTGTTGTTGAAAGGAGTTCGGTTTGGAACTCTATATAAGCTGGAAGGAAGCAGTATTAATGATGGGTGTAATAGTTCCATTGTTCCTGATATTGGAGTTGAAGAAGCAAGAACTCCTACAGTCTCTAGAGAAAAGGTTATGCTATGGCATCAAAGACTGGGGCATATTGGAGAGAAGGGTGTTCGACTACTGCACGGTAAAGGTATCGTTGAAGGTATGTATAAATTCTCTCTAGATTTTGATTTCTTTGAACATTTTCTATATGGTAAGCATAATCGGGTAAGATTCCTCTCAGGTGCAAAGAGGGCAGAAGGAATATTACAGCTAGTTCACAGTGATGTTTTTGGACCTATGTCGGTCCCATCATTGGGAAAATCTTTGTACTATGTCTCATTTATTGATGACTTATCGAGGAATACTTGGATATATTTCCTCAAGAATAAATCTGAATTCTTTGACAGGTTTAAAGAGTTTAAGGCTCTTATTGAGAATCAAACAAAGAAAAGAATTAAGGTGTTGAGGACAGATAATGGCAGAGATTTCTGTGGAAATGAATTTGAATAATTCTGTAAGAATTGTGGTATATCAAGGAAGAATACTACTCCATACACACCTCAGTGGAATGGAGTTGTATAAAGGATTAACAAAATGCTGATGGAAAAAGCAAGGTGCATGCTCAGTGCTTTCAGGTTAGGGCAAGATTTTTGGGCAAAGGCAGTGGGTACTACACGTTACTTGGTCAACAGATCACCCTCATCAACGTTGGATGGCAATAATCCACAAGAGGTATGGACTGGTAAGGAACCTTCTCTCACACATCTCAAGGTATTTGGATGCGATGCATATGTTCATGTTCCAAAGGAAAACAAGAGTAAGCTAGATAAGAAGGTTGAAAAGTGTATCTTTATTGGATATAAATATGGTCTCAAAGGTTATCAGATTTGGAACCCAGAAACTAAGAAGGTAGTGTATAGATGAGATGTGGTATTTAGAGAAATGAAGGATGTTTTTAAACAGGAAGTCCTACCAAGTAAGGAAGAACCAGAGAAAATAGAGTTTGATTTAAAGAATGATGAATCAGACTCTACAGAAGATGAAGATCCTCATACTCCAGTATTGAGGAGATCAGTTAGATAAATAAGGCTAATGGAAAGGCATACTCCATCTGATTTCTGTTCAAATTTTTCTTTTTCTATTACTGATGATAATCCTAGGAATGTTAGGGAGACAGTGGATTCATAGGATGGAAATCTCTGGAAAATGGCCATGGACAAAGAAATGGCATATTTGGATAAGAATGAGGCTTGGGATGTAGTGAAGTTTCCCACTAGAAGAAAACCCATTGGCAACAAATGGGTATTTAAAAAGAAGTTGAATGCAGAAGGAAAAGTGGAGAAATACAAAGCTCGGTTAGTAGCAAAGGGTTATTCCCAGGTTGAGGGAATTGATTTTGGTGATATTTTTTCTCCTGTTTCCAAGTTAACCTCTATAAGATTTATGCTATTTGTTGTTGCTGCATTTGATTTTGAAGTAGAACAAATGGATGTGAAGACAACATTCCTGCATGGGTATCTGGAAGAAGAAATCGATATGAAGCAACGGAAATGTTATGCTGTGAAGGGAAAGAAGGAGCTGGTATGAAAGCTGAAGAAGTCCATGTATGGTTTAAAACAATCACCAAGGATCTGGTATAAAAAATTTGATACTTATATGCTGGGACTTGGCTTCATAAGAAGCAAAGAGGATCACTGTGTGTATTTTAAATTAATTGGTGATCATTTGATTTAGTTGGTCTTGTATGGGGATGACATGTTGCTGATAGGAAACAACAAGGAGATTATCCAAGATGTGAAAACACAGTTGTCCTCTAAATTTGACATGAAGTATTTCGATGCTTCAAATTTCATTTTGGGCATGGAAATTAAAAGAGATCGGAAAAAGAGGAAACTCTAGTTAAATCAGAGAAAATATTTTGAGACAATATTGCATAGGTTTAATATGCAGGAATGTAAACTGGTCAAGGTTCCTATTCATGTTGGTGTAAAGTTATTTGTGGATCAGTGTCCCAAGACACAAGAAGAGAAGGAGGACATGTCTCATGTTCTATATGCGAGTGCAATTGACAGTTTGATGTATGCAGTGGTCTATACTAGACCGGACATTGCACATGCAGTGGGAGTTTTGAGCAGGTATATGTCAAAACTAGGGAAAGAGCAATGGACAACAGTAAAAAGGGTTTTCAAGTATTTGCGTGGCACTGTTAGCTATGGATTGTGCTACCAAGGAATACCAGGATTGGATAGAGTGGTGGATATACATGTATTTGTGGATGTAGACTAGGATGGAGATATGGATCGTAGGAGATCTACAAGTAGGTATGTGTTTAACCTGTTTGGAGGAGAAAAATACATGTTGTAGTGGCGCTTTCAACTACAGAAGTTGAATACATGGAATCCACTCATGAAACTAAGGAAGAAATATGGTTACAAATATTGTTTTTAGGTATTGGGTTGGTACAAAAAGATGTAAGGATAGAGTGTGACAGTCATAGTGCAATGTTTCTAGTGAAGAACCCAACTTATCATTCAAAGACAAAGCATATTGATGTTCAATATCACTTTGTAAGAGACATGATTGAAGAAAATAAATTATCACTGATGAAGGTGGAGACTCTGAAGAATGTTGCAGACTCATTAACAAAATCTATGAGCACTGAGAAGTTCTCTTGGTGTAGAGGATCCATGGGCATTGTTGCCTTGGATTGTTGACTATGTAACCTTGCAACCCCCTGTATGCAAAGAAAACAAGTGGCAGAATGTTGGGTATGTGTTATATTATTTTCATGAGTATTAGTGTCACCCACCTCAGGAAACGTGTCACATATTTAAGTGGTTTTTCGGCACATGGTTTTTGTCGATGGTTTTTCTATTTTCGGTTAAGGAATTAGGGTTTTGGAGTAATCCAGGTCATTGGGTTAGGTTTTTGGATGTCGTTGGCTCCTATACGTATATTGTATTGTAAACAATGTATTACATATGAATGAATATAGAATATGATGGTTTTCTTCGTTTGGGTTTCCAGGGGAAAAATTGTTGTGTAATGTTTGTATTTTCCATCGTATCTTTTTTGTTCTTTTTCTGAATATCTGTTTGCAGTAGATATTGTACAAGGTTAGAATCTACAATTTGTGGGTCAACATCTGGCTCCAACTGTGGGAAATTAACCCCCTATGGGTTGCTAAGAATCCAAAATATGGAGAAAATAAAAACTTGGATATTGGGTGATGGAGTGAATTGAGGAAACAAAGGGTGAGAAAACAAAGATTTTAAAAAATGTACAAAAAGGGAAAAATATATATATATGTTGTAACTAGGGAATTGTTAGGAGAAATATATTTTAAGGTGTTTCCCATTAACTAGCAATGTATGGACTATGCCTTTCATATCTCTCAACAAGTAAGAATCGTTCCCAATAACTTTTTCATTCACATAAGAACCAATCCAAAGTGCTTCGAACTTTGTGTGTAGGGATGGTTTTTCTTTTTCTTTATTCCATAATAACACCAGCTGATCCTTTTGGAAATTATTTACTGATGCACTTTGATCGACATATTTTTTTATGTTATGTTGTCTTTGACTCATGTTTCTCAATGTATGGCTTTGTTGTTCTTCCAAATGTATCAACTGATAATACCTTTTATGTAGGGGGGAAACTTGTTCAATATCCTTTGTGTTCACGGCATAAGTTAGAGCATTCAATTCCAAATGAATAGGAATTTTTTATTCCTTTCCATATACTATAGTATATGGTGAGAATCATGTATTGCCTTTCAGAGTAAGTCTACTAGTTCATAATGCATCAATCAATTTTATGTGCCAATTTCTCTGATTTGCAGCAATTGTCTTCCTAAGAATCTGGATCAATGTTTTATTTGTGGACTCATCCAAACCATTCCCTTGGGGATAGTAATTTGATGATTTTCCCATGATACTACCATATTTACCACATAATGTTTTGAATCTTGAACCAACAAAGATTCATCCATTATTAGTTAAAAAAAAATCGCGAACTCCAAATCTTGATAGAAAATTATCTTTGAGGAAAGTGATCAATTGTTCAGAGACGACCCTTTTCAAAGCTACAACTTCTTGCCATTTTGTAAAATAGTCATTTGTAGTGAAGATATGTGAATAATATTTACTAGATCTAGGATTTTTTATCCTGTTAGCATTGAGAGTCACACTTAGGACCTATACCCATCATAATATAAATGGATTAAATGGTTTGATTAGGTGGATAAAAAAGACTAGGAAAGAAATGGAGAGGGCAACAAAATGTCTGCAGAGGCATTCCATTGGGCATGTAGTCATAACATCCTACTGATCAAATGAAACCAAACTATATATCAGACAAAGAGATATATAATGATGAGTAGAAGCATGGTGAATATGACAAAAGGAATAACATCCATTATAAATAAATCCTTTATGCAATAGATAAATATTTTCTTAAACAATGAACAATGATTTAATGGGCAAGCTACAACAGATCCTTTGTTGTTCATGAATCCATCAATCAATGGTAGCTATGATCCTCAAAACCTGCAATATGTTCAAGAAAGAAGATAACAAAGAAGAAAAACTGATAACATCTCTCATGAATATTTAATGGAAGAAAATGTCATTAAAAGTATGCCCTCGGGCTTACAAATGAGCAACTAAAACTGCTCCTCCAACTCTGTCCTCTCTTGGCTCATGAATCCAACCCTTATCTAAGAGCTCTCTCCTTCATTAAATATAAAATAGAATCCAAATATCCTTAGGAGGTTGAATCCCCTCTCCTCCATTGGATTCTAAGCCTTGGAGATAGGTGGCAACAGTCAAAGAGACAAAAATCCAACAAACTGCTAATTTTTAGGAAATTGTTGGAAGTCATTAATACATTGCTTCCACATCACTGCATGAGGTCTTTAATGGAGATAAAACTTAGGTGTAGGTGTCCCTTGACATCTAACTTATCCTTTATAATCCATTCGAACCCTCCTTTAAAGGTGGCAACCTCCGAACAAGGTGGATATCCAATCAACTATGCAAAAGAGAGAATTGGCAACACATTCCATAGCACACTGGTGTTTTAATTGTTTCTTTCAATATACAAACTGGGTCGGGACGAAATTTTGTCAGCAAGTCAATAGGGATATCATCTTCCTCCAAAATAATTTCAGAGAAACCCAATTCATAGTTTTGGTTTTATGATCAAATTGGTAACAATAACCGCTACAGGAAATTTCGTAGCGCCACTGTAAAATAGTTCTGCACATTTGGTAGCGCCACTTACGTCTCTAATATATATCTAACCATAAAAAAATTTGAAACACTGAGAGAGGTTTTTGTTATCTAGTATGTGATGAACAAAAACCTCCTCCAAGTTTCAAAAATACCTTCCCATTTGTTCATAATCCAATTTTTAAGTTAGTCACTCAAAAACTGCATAAGCACAACATGCTCTCAGCAAAAACACAACGTGGTCTTTGAGAGGGTTTTGGGAGGCCTTACCAGAATATTTTTGGGTTGAAAGAGATATGGTTGGAAATATTATGATGTCTTATGCACAATGAAGTTATCAAGAACTGCAAACACCTTCTCAAAATCCCTGAAAAACTGACTTGAAGTCAAGTTGTCCAAAAGTATAGGAACCCTCCTATAGAAATTGTATTTTGGGAAATGATCTCAAATCATAATACAATCTTATGTGTTAACATATGGATCCATAGGGGATCGAATGCTCCCTGTGAGCTGCCAAGAACATGCAGTTCTAGTTTCCTTAACCATTTCATCTCTGCATATTGTATTCCTGAAAACATCTTTGCCCCTTATTGAAAAATAAAAACATTGTCATAAGTTGCAAACTGAACTCACATTGTAGACAAATTTAAACTGAAAATCACATGCTCATGGAGTGATCTTATTTATGTACATCAACCTACACTAATCTATCTAGCTGAGCTTATTTGCTTAATTGAAGTCATACTTCCAATGCAACCACGTGAGTATCAAACTGATGAAAATAACTCCTTCCATGCAATTGTTCGAAATAATTTTCAAGTGATATGAATCTTGCAGCAAGAGGTTAGTAAGAAATGGATACTTACAACTATGGTATGAAATCATACCAACAACTAGATCATTAGAAACCTTTGAAAAATATAACTCTATGTAAAAATCCACAGGATCATGAAACTTATGAAAAGACATTTCTAGTTGGTTAAGAAAACCATCTTGCTCCTCTGTGAAGGATGATTCCTCAATAAAATGATGGTCCTCATATACTTTACAACTACTCATATGTCGTTTGATGTTTGTTGCAAGTGCAGGTATATAAATGATAGACATTTCCTCGTTGATCTGTGGAGTTTTCTACTCATCAATAGGTGATAAAGAGAATTCCAACTGTTGTTGCAATTCTTCCCTATCTCCTTCATTATCATATACTAGTTGGATGCTAATAACCTCTATATGTGATTTAGTAAATATCATCTATTTATCATTTGAATACTCAAAGGAAACAATTTTATTTTCATGACAACTTAAAACAATAGATACATTTGAAACAATGTCAAAAGTATCTACATCCTGGCTATCACATTGAAGATCATCAACCTCTTGATCATAATGAAAAGTGTCTTCTACTGCAGCATACTCTTTAAGACTATTTGATCCTTTACTCAAAAAATCAAATTCATAACAACATTCTTGATAAAAGGAATTAGCTGCAAATTTCTCTTTTCAAAACAAACGAAATGAAACATGAAAATGTCTTAGTGAAGTAATACAAGAATCTGGGAGTGATCTACACCAATCACGAGCTACTCCATCTAAAGAGTATGTAAACAATTTGATGAGGAAATATTCATGTATAGTTTTAATCTTAACCATGTACTCATGAAAGTCTAATAAAAACTCAGTTGGTACTTCCCAATCCTCTCCTCTAAACCTAGGAAGGAAACCTTCCCATTCATTTCTACTAGGCACTGGATTTGGAAAACTGACTATCTTCGAAAAATCACAGAAAGCATACCTCTGAGCTAGGATATTTTCCATTTCAAAACAATGGAGTATCCAATAGATATATGAATAGTGGAGTCACCATGGTGAAAGATAATAAATCTAAAAGTGTCTAGCTTCAATTCACCATCCAAAGCTAGATCTAATCATCATAGTTCACCTAGGGAAGGTGTATTCATTGTCGTCCCCGACAACGATGCCAAAAATGTTAGCACTGAGAGTCACACTTAGACTATTGTAAGTGAAATCCCAGTACCCATTATAATATAAATGGATTAAATGGTTTGATTAGGTGGATCAGCAAGACTAGGAAAGAAATGGAGAGGGCAACAAAATGTCTGTAGAGGCATTCCATTTAATCAAAGGAAATGAAATGAGTCATAACATCCTACAGATCAAAGGAAATCAAACTGTCTATCAAAAATAGAGATATATAATGATGAGTAGAAGCATGGTGAATATGACAAAAGGAAGAACATCCATTATATAGATATCCTTTCTACACTAGATAAATATTTGCTTAAACAATGAACAATGATTTAATGGGCAAGCTACAACAGATCCTCTGTTGTTCATGAATCCATAAATCAATGGCAGCTCCTCTTGGTTTCAAGAATAGTTTATTCTCTACTAAACAAGGACAACCACATGAAGGTGGAAGCTCATATGGCCCCTCCCCTCCCCCTCACATCACTCTCAATTGATCCCCAATACCCAATCTATAAAATAGAAAATAATCGAAAGCAACGTCCTATCAACATTCATGCATAGAAAATACAAAAACAAAAATTAATGAAGGTACATGAAATTATGTGTTTCTAAATGATATTTTTAGTCTACCACGTACTTTAGTATATTTGAAACTATTTTCAGGTTTCACATAATAATTAAACAACATGTAACATAGGATATAAAAATGTCGCATAAAACTTAAAAACATGTAATTAACCCATGACATTATAAGTAAATTATTTTAAGAGAATAATTCATACAAATTAAAATATTATATAGTCACGTACCTAATCCATCCTCAACATCTGTGTAATCATCCTTATTCTGTATCTTGATATTCTTCATCAAACTCGACATCTGTATCATCATTTGGTTCAGAAATGGTGTTGAAAGGATTGATGATATCATCATCGTCATCAATGTCATTTTCAAGCATATTTTCATCGACATCATCATCAAGAATTGTAATATTGTCTCCTACGTCTGGATCATGATCTTCTTTGTCTTCTTCATCTATCGACCCTACATGATCTTCTGGCTCTGTTTGATATGTCGAATCAACTTCTTGATCTTCAATATCATCTTCTTCCTATAAATGAGTATACTTAATTGTCCTTCCTCTTGGATCATATATAACAACAAATGACCAATCTCTCTCACCTAGAACATTTGAGTAAAAGACTTGTTCACATTGTCTTGGAAAAACATAGCGATCATATCCTCTTTCAAACATTGTTGTTTTAATTATTGGAAATCCGTTGGCATGTTGAATAACAGTTCTCTCCTCATCACGTTCATGCATTCGTAACCTATACCATTTGACATCAAACATAACTAATTTGAAGGAATTAAAGTCACACTCAAGTATATCATTTAAATACCTATAGTATCTATTTTCATATTCTCGGGGATGTCTATCACTCCTAGAGGAAACATTAGTGACCTGGAATACTGCAGTTATCCCACCTATCAGAATTTTTCCTAGTTTCATCCAATTGTTTGATGTGAAATTTATGACCATTGCACCACACAGCCTTGTGGTGTTTCAACTGCAATATGTCAGATATGTAAAAGATGCATTGTCAATTAATAAATTAAGATATATGTTTATATAACCTTGAAAGTATCTAAAAAATATAGTACACATGTAGTCAAATTAATATAATATAAAATAACTGAATAAAATGGGTTAATTTTCTTACCTGTCCTTCTTTCAAACCATATGCTAAATCAATTTCCCTTTGAGTAACATTGGCATCTCCGTTACGACGAGCTTCTCTAACCAATTCAGACAGTCGTTGCCATGATAACATACCTCCATTTTGTTGTTTACATATTTCAATCCATACATTCATCCAATCAATATTATTTGTAATGTATAAATCCAACGCATCCCACTCTTGAGCAACTGAATAAAAAAATTATAATTCACCAATATTAAATATTAGTTATAACTTCCAATATGCAGGTTATAAATATTAATATTTTATGAAATAAATTATATTAATATATTAATGAGTATGATCATATACACA
>ML813985.1:30661-42349 GCA_009831015.1 Picea engelmannii | reverse complement strand
GTCTCTGTGTATACTTTATGTGTGACTGATTCTCTTTGTTTTTACTGTCCATATGTTGTATATTGTTGATGATCACTTGAAGAAATATTAATAATGTTTTAATAGACTTAAAATTGTTTAAGCATAGTTACAATTGATTGACCCCCCCCCCCTCTCATTTGTTTTAGTAATTTCAACAGAATTATGGGAATATGACGAAGAACCTTTCAAGACACACTTTTTATTACTTGATCAATTCAGTATATACTGATAAGCCATTGCGGACATTTTCGAAGCATGTTGTCCATAATATATAATATGATCATTAGAACATTTGTCTATAGTTTGATAATCCATTTCAATGTCTTTCATAATGGCATGCAAACCTCGATATGTGCGAGGTAAAATATTTGATGATGGTATCAAAAAATCACCTAACAATCTACAACATATCAAATAACTAGTTAATGTAAAGAATATTAATCGTACAAATTGCATTCTTATTTTACACATTAATTAAAACTTAAAAAAAATAGAAAAAAATCAACATTTATGTAAAATATGAGATGGAACATATTACATACCTTAGAATTTGTGTCATACAAGTGTTCGAAAAATTATTCATAACCTTTAAGTTCACTAGCAACAATGTAGCGGAGAGAAGATTTGCTCTTGATCCTTCATAAAGTCATTTATTTGCCTTTTCTAATAGAGGTTCATCATAAATACTAACATTGTCCCCATCCTCATCCAGCTGCGAAAACAAATCTTGGATCATTTGATTTGTCCCATCATCTTCTTACATGGGACCATTAACTCGATTTGTCCCGTCATTTTCTTCCATGAGATCCTCATTTGCTTGGTCATGTCCCTCAGCTTGTACAACATCATTTCTACTACTACTTGGTGCAATATTCTACGTAAAGTTAGAGGGAAACTCTAACTTTATAATTAAAAACAATCATGCAAAATTAGTGTATACTATAACAAACATTCAAACAATATATATACATATATATAATTTTATATAAAATTGACAATATAAAAACAGATAATGAATATATAGCTAATTGCCATGGGATGATATTCATTCGATCCGCCATCAATGTGCCCATATTTCTTACAATGTTTTGTAGTTGTTTCTATTAAAATTCTTACGGGACCTATGAGGCAACATTTTTTGCAAGGGAAATAACATCTACCATCACCCTTTCACCCGCTTTACTTTTTTCCCCACCTCTAATTATTTTTTGCGACATTCTCCCACACAACTTCCACACAAAAATACCCTTTCGGAACCGTCATTGTTATAGAAATATTGTCGCAACATATTTTAAATCGTCAAATATTTATAGGTCAATTTAGGTCATTGTTGTCGCAATTGCGACAAACGCGACAAACAGTGACCTAAATATAACTAGTTATTTGTTATATTTAGGTCACTTTTTCAAAGAGTATAACGATTATAAGGGTCATATCGTCGCTCTTGTGATGAACGTTGACTATATCAATTTAGACTTTGTCAAAATGTATAACGGTCAATATGGATAGTATCAAAGAGTGTAAAAGTCAATAGTTAGTGTCGCTCTTGCGACGAATACACACGTTCGTCGAAATAGAGACAATAGTCCACTATCTTCATGATCGTCGCAAAATAGACGAAAGTTTGATTTCGTTGAGAGAGCAATGAATACAGACTGTATTTAGAACAAAATTGAAAAATTGAACCTTTTCTCTTGAATTTTGCGATGAAAGAGTACTTTCGTCGCAAATTTTTCAATATGTAGTAGTGAATGCGTCAACGATTTCCTTATTTATTTTGATAGTTTGATATATAGATTAATATCAACTACATTTATTTCTTTCATTATAATATTGTACAAACTTCGGGACGAAGTTTAAAACAAGAGGGGGTCTATGTAACATCGAGTTCCACTAATTAATTTTTCATACACTGACTTATCCTTTAAGGACACTTGTGAACAAGTAATACAGTTAAAAACATGGTACATTATGATTATCAGTTTGGTTTATGTGTTTATTCTATGATTTAAAATTGAAATTGATATGTTATTTATATTAATGTATAGAATTGACAGGTATTATGATGAGGTTTCCTGATTGTCCAAGAAACGTGACATGTTGAGGATGTTGATAACATCGACAGACTTCCTTGGACTCCGGATTGAGTCAGGGAGTGGACTTTTACATTGGTTTTGAGCACTTGATTTATACGCATATATTGTTGATGATGATTTCAGTATGGATTTCATGTATATGAATTATTAATAATGTCTTTGTCATTGGATGCATGCATGGTGATTCTTGGTAATTTATTGGTAATCTGACTCACATATGGAGTAAATGGGTCATACACAAATACCATACAGATAAGGGAGAGGTGTGGTAGTGTCCCTGTCATAGCCTACTAGCACTCTCGTCGTGACCTGAATTGAAGGTTAAGACTGCCTTGTTCCGAGAGGTTCACGATGTTGTGAGGGAAGAATGAGACAATCCCTCACGAGGATTCCTAAGGGGCGTGCAATAAGGCATATTCTCTATTCCTCAGTACTCCATTAGTCTCAGACAAGGTCAACAAGTGGAGTATTGAATCCAAGCGTCAGACAACTTACAAACTAAGTCAATGAAGAGTGACATCCTTGAAGCATGATGGTGCGTCTTGAAGGTAACGTTGCATGAATACATGTGAGTCAATAAAAATCTAGAGGACCCTAGAAAATAAATTGAATACTTAGACCTTGTAGAAAAGAAAGTATAAATTATTATTTAGTTATAAACTAAATAATATAATCAAAATTTTAAGCCTAGATGTTTTGACTCAGTAAAATTGTAAAATAGGTTAAGGGATTTTAGACTAAATAAACTCTAGTGAAGGGAGAATGAGAATAAAATTTCAGCATGTGCATAATGTGTGCATGAAATTAATAAAAATGAATTTTTAAATTAAAACAAAAACATTTCATGAGAAAATGTGTAGTCAACATGGAGTTAGAATCCTAAGTCAATATGGACTCTAAGATTAACTAGAAGTAGAGTCCTAATCAAAATCCAATTGTAAATTAGTGATCAGACACAAATAAAGAGAATTTGGGGAACTCAGGGACAACTAGGAGGAAATCTAGGAACTAATTGTGGGTGTGAGGGATAATATGACATGTGTTGGGGTGAATAATCTCTGATTAAATTATTAAAAATTATCAAATTTTGCATGAGATGACAAGTTTCAAAAAAAATCTTATAAAAGGAATGGTGAGGAAGAGAGAAATTACCCTATTGCTGGATGAATGAAATGTTGTTAAAAATTTATTGAGTAAGTTTACTTGTGTGAGTTGGGATACAAGATTGTACAATAGGTGGAAGCCTCTCCTTACGAGGGAAATCTTGTGCTATTGAGATCTGTTTTCATGTGTGTGACCCCTTTGTGGCTCAGGGGGCTAAGGGGGAAGAAGAGTACCCCTAAGTTTGGTTGGGAGGTACCGGTGAAGTCTTATGAATAGCAAGAGAGGAAGGATATTTCACAGGCTCCGGATTGAAGATCAACCTTTCCCAACCATCAAATGTTCTGGTTACAGTATTTCCATTTTTCTAGTGTTTAATATTAAATGAATTTTGATATAATATTCTTGTATGTGAAATAATTGATTAATTTGATACTCTATTCATGTAAATACATATTTCTCTTGAATAATACATGGATTAAATGGTTGAACTCGATATATTTTTCATGAAATATAAATGTGTACATTGCTTATTTTATGTGTAGGTCAATGATGAATTAGAGATATTTACAACAAAATAAATATATCATTTTCAAAAAAAAATATTCATGTGTATATATAAATTGTTAAATATGCAATACCAATGGTTAGATTGAGGCTTTAATCTTTTATTTCTAGGTATTGTATTTTATATACATGATTGAATTAATTGATGTTCAGTAATTACTCTGCAATACATATATATAATTTACTAATGAAGAACAATATTGTATCGGATTTTCGCCTTGATGGCCGCTTTATCGAGAATATATCGAGTGTAACGAGAGTCTACTTTTGAAAAAAGTGTAACAGATTTTGTCTATGGACACTATGCGTGTCGTTCGTGTACGTTGACCCTTCTCTCAACATTGTAACTAGACCTAGACCAATTTGTCCGCTGCGTTTTGTTGACTGATTTATAGGTAAACTTCCACAATGATATTACCCATAAAACCTTACCCTAGGAATATAAATTAACTTTAGATCCCTAGATGGTATCTACTTAGAATAAACGTAATCACAACGAACATATTATAATGAAATTTAAATTATATAATGTAGTAGAAAAGGATTAGATTATAAAATCAGTTCAGTTATGATTATTAATTATTGGACAATAATAAATAATATTATTGATTCCATTAATAAATATCTTAGTCGATGATTTCAATGTTATAATTATGGCATTGTTAAATGATTTTATAATTTAGGAAAACGAAATAGAATTGTGGACTTATTATAGGGGGCATTTTGGAAAAACATTAGGCAATCTACATATAATAACTTAGGAAATGTAGATATAATAACTTTACTTGAACCAGTTGTGTCATCGATGGAAATATAATTCTAGGGTCAAGCTTCTTATAAACTCTTAACGAAATGAATTTCACTTTCGTATCAATGATGCCCCACTTTAACTACACTTTTTAGGTTGAATTTTATCGTGAATAGGATTATGATAGAATTATTCAATCAACGTTCACAATCCATTAAATTCTTATGAAAGATGTGTTGGAATTTGGTGACAACGAATTCTCAAGAATGGATTTTAGATCCTATTATTCAGCATTGGTTGTAACTAAATTACATCAAGGATAGACGCACATTCAATAAATTAATTTCTTGTGTAAATTGCTATAAATTTGTGTATGCCTTAGATTCTGAGGAAGATGAGAGGGTGAGTTGTTGTAACTCTTCATGCTATGAATAATAAGAAAACCAATACCTCTGCTTGGTGGATGTAGCCCAACATTTGGGTGAACCACGTAAATCCTCGTATTTAATATGTGATATGTTTCTGTATTATTTTTGCTTCATATTAATTTATATTTTCGTAGTTGCAGGTTCAACAATTTGTATCAGAGCTGTGTTGCATGAGATGTCGTCAAAGAAAAGAAACATAATCTTTACTCAGAGCTGTGTTGCATGAGCCGCTTGGTCGAAGGAGCGATTTTACTTCAGCGTGGGGGTAGATACTGGAGGGAGCATTGTTTCCAAGTCAACATTGGGTGCCCCTAGGAAAGGGAGAATTGATCCTCTTATGGACTTAAAGATTTTTATAAATTAAAAATCAACGTTGGAGTCTCTATACAAAGAGCGCATCGATCTTATGGAATTGGGGACTTACGGAATTGGAAGAGAGCGTCGATCTTCCCACATAAAATTTGCATGGTTTTTTAAAAGGTGCAAATATTTTTTAATGGTTGAATGGTATTAAGGGTTAACAAATGGAATGGTGCGAATATTTTAATTGCCCCTTGATTTTTCACTTAATGGTTTTCGTAAGGGATATTAAATATTTTTTTAAAGAGTTGAACCTTTTTTTAGGATTTGGTAAAATGCCTTAAGGTATAAAATATTTTTTAAATATTTTTAAAACCTTTTCACCATCAGTTTTTAGGTTCAATCTTTAAGCATAAGGTTATTTTTCATATAAAAGGTGCTTGGTTGTATAAGAAGTGGTTTTGTAATTTTTTCTTCTAATGACGAAAACGCAGAGTGTTAAGTTCGAAATCAAGAAGTTCAATGGAAAAAACAATTTTGAGATTTGGAAGGTGAAGATGCATGATTTGCTCGTGCAACAAAGCATTGTGAGGGTGCTTTTGGGAAAATCAAAGAAACCCGCAACCATTTCATATGAAGAGTGGGAAGAGATCAATGCGAGAGCACTGAGTGCCATACATCTGTTTTTGGCCGATGATGTTGTGTTCAACATTTTTACAGAGAAGACAACAGTCGGTTTGTGGACGAAGCTGGAAATATTGTATATGACGAAATCCTTGACGAACATGATATTCCTGAAAATACAATTGTTTAGTTTGCACATGAAGGAAGGTACGAAAATAACTGATCATATAAATACTTTTAATACTCTTTTAGTCCAGTTGAATAACATGGGAGTGAAATTCGAATCTGAAGATAAGGCGATTACATTATTGTGTTATTTTCCCTAGTCAAGGGATCACTTTGTTACCTCTATTAGTTTCAGTTCAATATAAATTATTGAGTTTGATATTATTGTTGGAGATTTACTGTATGAGAAAACAAGGAAGAAATTCAATTTTGAAACCTCTACATCTGAGGCGATGGTGGTCAGAGGAAGACCTAAGGAAAGAGGACATGTTCATAGGGATTTATCTCTGACAAATTCGAAGGGAAAGAAAAGAAAACTTGAGTGCTTGTTTTGTGGAAAATCTGGACACCTGAAGAAGAACAAGCCAACAAGACAACAAGCCTCCAAAAAAGACCATCCAAGAGAGACGAAGGAAGGAAATGAAACCGAAACAGGTTCAACAACAGGTTCAGGTATAACTGATGAAGTTTTATCAATTAGTGTTGTTTCACGATATGATCAACAATGGTTATTAGATTCTAGTGCTTCAAATCACATGTCTCTTCATATACACGGGTTTATTATTTACCAGTCTATAGATGATGGAATTGTTTACATGAGAAATGATATATCATGTAAAGTTATGGGAATTGGTAGCATTCGAATTAACATGTTTGATGGATATGTTAAGATACTAACTGATGTCAGACATGTACCTGAGCTAAGGAAGAACCTAATATCTTTGGGAATCTTAGATACTGGAGGATATAAAAGTATTGTTCAAGGTGGAGTTATGAAGGTCTACAAAGGAATCCTACTGGTCATGAAGGCGAAGAAGGTTGGAAACCTATTTCTGTTAGAAGGAAGAACCGAGTCAAATCATGCGATAGTTGTATCCGAGAATGACAGTGATTCTATTCGACTGTGGAATCAACGGTTGGGCCATATGAGCAAAAGAGGATTGAAGGTATTATTTGATCGCAAGTTGCTTCCTAGTCTAAAGTATTTAAAGTTAAATTTATGCAAGCACTATATTTATGGAAAACAAAATCGGAAAAAATTTAAAACCGGAAGACATGCCAGTGAAGGAATCCTTGATTATATCCATTCTGATGTTTGGGGACCATCCCCTACTGTTTCGTATAAAGGATCATCATATTTGTTACTTTTATAGATGATTTCTCTAGGAAGGTGTGGATCAATATGTTGAAAATAAAGGTTGATGTGTTTACTGTTTTCAAGCAGTTTAGATATTTTGTGGAAAAGAGCACTGGTAGGTCCATTAAATGTTTAAGAACTGATAATGGTGGTGAATTTACGCTAATGGGATTTGAGAACTATTGCAAGGAGTTTGGGATTTATAGGCATAAAACCACTGCCTATACTCCTCATCAAAATGGAGTTGTTGAATGCATGAACATGAATCTTCTAGAGAGAGCAAGGAGTATGTTTAGTAACACCAACTTGTAGCAGGAACCGTGGGCATAAGAAGTAACTACAACTTGTTATCTGGTGAATCGATCACCATCAACAACAATAGAATGCAAAATTCCTGAAGAGGTATGGAAAGGTCACCCTTGTAATTATTCTAATATTAAAGTTTTTGGTTGTGAAGCCTATGCTCTAATTTTGAAACATCAACGTTCTAAATTAGATCAAAAATAAAAAAAGGTTTATCTTTGTTGGATAAGGTGATGGTATTAAGGGGTACAGGTTGTGGGATCCTACTTCCCACAATATCACCATTAACAGAGATGTAATATTTGATGAATCATCTCTCATCAAATCAGATGTAGATGTTCAAATGAAACATGTAGAAGTACCGAAATATCAACAGATTCAGTTTGAAACTCGTTCAACTACAGATGAAAGTGAACATAAACAAGTTTTTGAAGAATTTCATGAAGAGGTCCTTGCAAAGGAAAATATGGATGATGACGACAATCAACATATTGTGGATGAGCCACAAACTTCCTTAAGGATGTCTACACGGGTCAGAGTTCCTCCAAGAAGGTATGATTATTTTGTTTCATCATTTTATTTAAGTACTAATGATGATGAACCTTCATGCTATCAGAAAGCTGTGGAGGGTTCTAAGAATGAAAAATGGAAAGAAGCAATGAAGGATGAAATGAATGTGTTAGCGAAGAATGCTACATGGGACTTGGTAGAACTTCCAAGAGACAGGAAAATTGTAGGTTGCAAGTGGGTCTACAATATGAAGAAGGGTGTTGATGATAAGGTATAAAGGTACAAAGCAATGCTAGTTGAAAAAGGGTATTCTTAGAAAGAATTTATTGAATTTCATGAGATTTTTTCACTAGTAGTTAAAATCATTTCAATTCGAAGTATGTTAGCATTGGTTGCATTACTTGATTTGGAGTTGGAGCAGCTAGATGTTAAGACTGATTTCTTAGATGGATATTTGGATGAGGAGATTTACATGGAACAAACTGAAGGGTTTGATCAGAATATCAACAAGAAATTTGTTTGTAGGCTCAAGAAATCATTGTATGGTCTAAGGCAGTCGCCTAGACAATGGTACAAGAAATTTGACTCTGTCATGATGAGACAGAATTATACAAGGAGTGAGTATGATCATTGTGTTTACTTTAAGAAATTGAATAATTGAATATTCATTATCTTAGTATTGTATGTTGATGATATTATTTTAGCAAGAAAAAGCATAACTGAGATTAATAGGTTAAAGGCTCAAATTGCTAGGACGTTTGATATGAAATATCTAGGAGCAGCAAAGCAGATTTTGGGCATGGAGATATTCAAAGATAGAAGGAATGGTAAGATTTGGTTGTCACAACATAAGTATGTCGAGAAAATACTTTTGAGGTTTGGTATGAACAGTGTGAAACCAGTTTTTGTACCTTTTGCTTCCCATTTTAAGCTTTCTTCAAGTTTATGTCCTAGTACAAAGGAAGAAAAGGAACATATGTCTCGAATATTGTATTCTAATGTAGTAGGAAGTTTAATGTATGTGATGGTTAGTACAATACCATACATTTCGCATGCAGTTGGGGTTGTCATCATATATATGGAAAATCCAGGTGAAGAGCACTAGGAAACAGTGAAATGGGTGCTTCGGTATCTGAGGGGCATAAGTGATTACTATATCACCTATAATAGTAGTTGTGAGTTAGTTTGTGGATATGTTGATTCTGATTTTGCAGGTGATTTAGAAAAAATGAGGTCAACTTAAGGATATGTCTTTACTCTTACAGGTGGAGCTATTATTTGGATGTCAAAGATACAAAACATTGTTTCTTTATCCACTACATAAGCATAATACATAGCTGCATCACATTCTTGCAAAGAGGTGGTTTGGTTAAAAGGTTTGTTTGGTGATTTTGGAAGGATGTAGGACAAAGTAAATCTACTTTGTGATAGTCAAAGTGCTATTCACTTGGCCAATAATCCAGCCTAACAAAATAAAACTAAACATATTCCTATTAAGTACCATTTTGTAAGACAGGTCATCGATGAAGGTGGAGTTTCTCTTGAAAAATTTTATACAAAAGAGAACTATGCAGACATGCTCACAAAACCAATACTTTTAGAGAAGCTACAATGGTGGTAAGATTCTCTTGGCTTGTAGAAAAGGTGATGAAAAAAAGGAAAGAGCAAGGTATCAAGTTAATTATTTTCAAGGTGGAGATTGTTGGAATTTGGTGACAATGAATTCCCAAGAATGGATTTTAGATCCTATTGTTCAGCATTGGTTGTAACTAAATTAGACCAAGGATAAGAGCGCATTCAATAAATTAGTTTCTTGTGTAAATTTCTATAAATTTGTGTATGCCCATAGAGGCTAAGGGAGATGAGAGGGTGAGTTGTTGTAACTCTTCATGCTATGAATAATAAGAAAACCGATACCTCTGCTTGGTGGACATAGCCCAACGTTTGGGTGAACCATGTAAATCCTCGAGTTTAATGTGTGATATGTTTCTATATTATTTTCGTTGCATATTAGTTTATGTTTTGGTGGCTGCAGGGTCAACAAGATGAATTTAATAAGAGGGACTTTACAAATACACAAGTTACGAATTTTCAAGTGAGATGGAAGAATGAATTCCTCTTGATTAATGTATTGTTCACTAGATATAATCCCTTAGACTTAGGTGAGATTCTCAAAAAGCTTAGTAAATGATTTGGGCTATGTATAGGTTTTAAGTATTACACTATTGTATTTTTATTGAAAATTATAGTTACATCATATTAAGGTTAATCTTATATATATATATATATATATATATATATATATATATATATATAAGTTGATGTTTTTGTAAATTTCTCATGCATTATTTATTATAACAAGAGGGTCGTTACAATTCAAAACAGATTTTTGTCCTTCCTTTATCTTGTGGTTCTCCTCTTTCATTATAAATCCTTCAATTTACCCTTTCATAAATGGGAGACCCACCGATTTATTTTGAGGTATTCATGGGTTGTAATAAGGTTACCCCAACTCCCATGTTCTTTACATTATTGTGACTGAGTATTTGAGTAGAAAAAAGGAGGTAGAAATGAATTCTAGCATCTTCTAGTAATTAGATTAGTAAGGGGATTCAAAATTATGAATGATTCGTAGACGAACCCCTCCTTCTCGGTGATGTCCACTATTATGGATGAGATATTTAAAAGGTTATGGAACAATTTACTTATGCTTCAAGTGGCAATATAAAAAACCATAAAATTTAGATCTATGGTTGGAATACAAACCCTCATATTCTCCAAGACATCTTGTAACGAACCTCTTCGTTACGACCACAACTCTTAACAGGTGCACAAATTTTATTTTTTTTTTGTTTAAGGTGTGTGCACGCATGTAAAAAGGGAATAGACACACTTGACTCTACGTCGCCACCCGACGACTAACAAGACGCAACCACAATGTTCAAAACAAGAATACAAGGGTGCACAACAAGTAGCTGCAAGCAATAAACGACCAAGGACATAAGGCGCACAACAAATAACTGCAACCATTAAACGACAAACTGGGGTAGGTATTGTACGAACATAGAAGGAAGAATCCATGGTAGTAGATTTTACTATTTCTACACAGGAAAGTAGGGCGTTTAATCTTAGTTCTCTTCTCCAGGGAGAGAGAAGGTCAGATAGGCTCTTGGCCAACTACTCAGGCAGAAACTAGTAATCTCCGTCAGGTGTGTCGCAAGTGTGGAAACCCTGCCTTTAAAGGGCCCGAGACTCTTGATACAACACTGGATTCTTTACACAGAATAATCACACATCCAGACTTACATACTAAGGCTACATGGAGGTGTCTACATCCTGCCCGAAAAATTGACCAAGCAGTAAAATGATTACGACCTCGTACAACACAAATTATATGAACAACACGTCCTCTAGGAAGGCGCAAGTAAGAAGGACTCCGACATTGACCATCCAAGATTAAGACTTAATGACATAATCACAGACCAACTACTTCATCTAAAAATCATTAATCGATGAATTTTCCAACCTTAAATAAAGTGCATTAATTAATTTACCGTAACATCACCATAACACAACCATATCTTCGCCTTCTATATCACACTATCATTGTAATTAAAATAAGGATGG
>ML813985.1:0-14615 GCA_009831015.1 Picea engelmannii | reverse complement strand
TCATACCATATAGTGACTTCTTTAGCTTACAGACCAACTCTTTCTTTCCCTTCACTACAAAGACTTTTGGCTTCTTCATGTATATTTCTTCTTTCAGATCCTCATGTAGGAATGTTGTCCTCACATCCATCTGTTCCACTTCAAGATCAAAAGAAACAACAATAGATAAAATAAATCTAATAGAAGTTAACTTAGCAACAAGAGAAAAAATCTCACCAAAGTCAATTCCCTCTACCTGGGAATAACCTTTTGCTACTAACCGATCTTTGTATTTCTCCACTTTACCTTGTGCACTAAACTTCTTCTTAAACAACCATTTGCTACTAATAGATTTTCTTCCAGCTGGCAAATCAACTATATCCCATGCCTCATTCTTATCCAAGGCATCCATTTCTTCAACCATGGCCTTCTTCCAGAGTTTACTATCCTCTGAATTCACTGCTTCCGTAACAATTCTGGGATCATCATCAGTAATAGATAAAGAAAAATTGGAACAAAAATCAGGTGGACTATACCTTTCTGGTTTCCTTTTATCTCTCACTAATCTCCTCAATACTGGGGTGTGAGGTTCTTCTTCTTCTTTTGCTTCCTCTTCTTCATATGATTCAGATTTTGCATCATCCAACTCAAGCTCTATTTTCTCAGGTTCATCTTGCGTTGGTAGGAATTCCTTTTTGGACACAACTTTTACCTCTCTGAAAACAACATATCGACTGTAAACAATCTTCTTGGTTTCTGGGTTCCAAAGATTATAACTTTTCACACCATCTTTATAACCAATAAAGATACACTTTTTAGCCTTTTATCCAGCTTACTCCTATTTTCCTTTGGAACATGTACATAAGCATCACAACCAAACACTCTAAGATGTTGAAGAGAGGGTTTCTTTACAGGCCATACCTCGTGTGGAGTTTTATCATCCAATGTTGATGAAGGTGATCGATTGACCAAGTAACATGTTGTACCCACTTCCTCTGCCCATAATTCTTGTCCTAACCCGACACCACTCAACATGCTCCTTTATTTTTCCATCAGTGTCTTGTTCATCCTTTCTGCAACTCCATTCTGCTGAGGAGTGTATGGAGTAGTCTTCTTCCTTGCTATACCACACTTCTTACAAAATTCTTCGAATTTATTTCTGCAGAATTCTCCACCATTATCTGTTCTCAACACCTTTATTTTCTTCTCTGTCTAATTTTCTACTAGAGCCTTAAACTCTTTAAATTTATCAAATACCTCATATTTCTTTCTAAGAAAATAAATCCATGTGTTCCTTGAAAAATCATCTATGAATGAAACATAATACACAGATTTTCCTAGGGATGGAATAGGAATAGGTCCAAACACATCACTGTGTATCAACTCTAAGATCCCCTTTGCTCTTGTAGCAGCAGATGGGAATCTTACTTGATTATGTTTACCATATATGCAATGTTCACAAAAATCAAAATCCAGAGTGCAATTAGAAATACCTTCAACCATACCTTTATCGTGTAGTGTTTGAAGGAATTTTTCTCTAATATGTCCCACTCTTTGATGCCACAGCATGGTCTTCTTTCCAGGGACAATATTGGTATTGTCTTCTTTATTTCTCTATTCAAGGACAACAGAGTTGTTACACCAATTAGTATAAGTGCTTCCCAACAACTTGTACATATTTCCACACCAAAATCCCCTCATCAACACCATTTCTCCTCGTACCATCTTGCAAGTGTTCTTTCCAAATACAGTATCCACTCCTGCATCATCCATCTTGCTTATAGATATTATGCTCCTCGCTAGTTTTGGAATGTGCAGAACCCCGGGGAGAGTTATAATCCTTCCATCTGTTAGCAACAACTTAACCCTTCCACGTCCCAAGATTTTTGTTGTCAAGTCATCTCCTAGGAATACATCACCACCATCGTATTTTTCATATTCAGAGAAACACTCCCTGTGAGGAGTCATATGGTATGATGCACCTGAGTCGATCAACCATACATCACAGTCTGCATGTGTACTTGTAGATGCCAGGTAAACATCACCTCCTTCTTTAGTGGAGGTTTTCGCCTCTGTGGAAGAAGTACTATCAAATCCCTTTGGTTTATCAACCTTCTTAGACTTGCAATCTTTCTTATAATGTCCTATTTTACCACACTTCCAGCATTTCCTCAAATATTTTCCTAGAGACTTAGATCTACCTGTAGATTTAGATCTCCCCCCCCCCCCGAAGGTTTACCAAGATTCCTATCTTGGGTACGACCTCTTACAAATAAAGCATCTGTGATATGATTATCCATGCTTTTCCGCCTCATCTCTTTAGATAAAAAGGATGAAACTACATCCTCATACTTCAATGTAGATTGAGTGGTACTACCAATTGCTACAACCAGATTATCACAAGAGTCTAGCCAAGAACATAACAAAGTAATACACTTATCTTCTTCTACAATCATAATATTAATAGAGACAAGTTGAATTACCAGAGTATTAAAGGCATTTAGATGTTCTGTCACAAAATCTCCATCTTCCATCCTAAGATGATACAACTTATTTCGAAGAAACAACTTGTTTACCAGGGACTTTGATTGATACAAATTCCCCAACTTATCCCATAGTTCCTTGGATGTAGATTCTCCCGAGACATTCAACAAAACTGAATCTGCCAGGCAGAGTCGAATAGTACTCCTTGCTCTTCTGTCCAACTTCTCCCATTCTTCCTTCGACATACCAGTAGCTGGTGTACTAGTAGTTTGTGTACTAGTAGGTTGTGTACCAGTAGCCTTTGTGCTAGTAGATGATGTACCAGTAGGCTGTGTACCAGGATCCACAACGATCCATTGTTCTTTGTCTACAAGAAGGTCCTCCATCTTGAGCTTCCATAGCTCAATTTTTTCATTGTTGAACTTCTCTATCTCGATTCTAGATGAGCTCGCCATTCCTCTTTCTATACTCGAATCTCCAAAATCTCCCACTAAACCCAGGTTTATCACAGACCCAAGATAAACTTGATCTATCAAGACTGAGCCAAACCCTCAACAACAAAGGCATCCCTCTGAAGCAAAAAATGATCTCTGATACCACATGTAAGTTTTAAACCTGCGAAGTAAATCAATGCATATAGATTCTTAAGCAAAACATAATTTAATAAATGGCTCATACACATAGTACATAGAGATTTTATACCGAAAACCCTCAATCGAGAAAACCTTTCTTATATTCATTATATCAAATTTCACCATTCACCATACAATATATATACAATTGTTTTAGGTATTCCGTAGATACCAAAACCCTAATTCCTTAATCCAGGATTGATTTAGTAAACCACTAAAAATAACAAAATCCGCTAAAAATAGAAAAAGCTACCCAAAAACAATTTCAGGGCGCTGCCCCGGGCTACCGCCCGTTGCTGAACGCTACACGTAACCAGAGGGGGGGGCATACCTGCCACCCCCCTAGGAAAGCACCAGGCACACACGACATAAATATCTCTAATAGAGGGATCGCCATATGCAGTTGTCATATCTGATGTTCCCACACAAACAAATGCAAAGAATATAACACATACCCAACACTCTTGCCATTTTTCTTATGCAACGTGCCCTTCAGGACGCACTACGTGCTCCGAGGGTGCCACTCGCCTCTTTCCATTTTTATTGTGCGGCGTTCCCTTTATGATAAACTACGCACTCCAAGGGTGCCACTCACCTCTTGACTGACATGGTAGACATAAAAAAACCCTGGAGTCAATACTCCGCTAGGTGATCTTGTGGGAGACTAAGGGCCTCTAAGGAATAAGGTCCTTGCCTGATTGTGTACCCCTTATAATCATCGTGAGAAACTATCGCAGTCTGCCCTCATGACATCATGGATCGTCTCGAACTAGGTAATCGTTAACCTACAGTTAGAGCCATGGTGGGAGTGCTAGTAGGCTGTGGCAGGGCTGCTGTCCATATTGCTCCCTCAACTTCTCTGGTGGTCGTGCGTGACCCCTCTACTCCACATATGAGTCTAGTCGGCAAGCTATCATCAACCTGCATCATCAACGAATCATGTTAGAAATAAAATCCATAATCATAACATCTAATAATATGCACATAAGTCATATATATACAACAGTCAAACCCCAATAGTCCACTCCCTAACTCGATCCAGAGTTCAAGGGTTTCATTGATGCCTCTGCATCCTCAAGGTCCAAATCCTGCACACTCAGGAGAACTGAGTCAATAGCACATGTCTAAGCCAATACAACAAAATAACATATAATCCCATCCATAATGCTTCATAATAATAATCAATGGTCAATGGTATAATAA
Source organism: Picea engelmannii (assembly GCA_009831015.1). NCBI lineage: Eukaryota > Viridiplantae > Streptophyta > Pinopsida > Pinales > Pinaceae > Picea > Picea engelmannii. The sequence goes on along the minus strand of ML813985.1, from coordinate 10,317 downwards.
TCCAGATCACTTGCAAGCAAGTGTCCTCAAAGGATAAGTTTTCTCAATGCATGCAAGAGCGGGAAATTACATACACCCCCTCTTGGTATAAACTTCGTCTTGAAGTTTCACAGTATAAAATGCTGAAATATTATGTATCATAGTGTCATAAGTCTATCTATCAAACAAAAAATGGAAACTGTTGGTGCATATCATATGTGTCCTCCCAGGTCGTCGAGTGCGGACTATAGTTGTCCCACTGGACATTGACCTGATCTACTCTTCGACGTCGTAGTTGACGAATGAGATGATCCATGATGAATATCGGCTCAGCCATGAGCACCCCCTCGTCCGATACCTGCAAAGAACTCATGTCAATAACATGCGTAGGATCACTAATATAATGTCTCAAAGTAGATACGTGCAAAACATCGTGCATATACCTCAAATAATCAGGCAAGGCTAGTTGATAGGCCACGTGCCCCTTCCTCTCCACAAACGCAAAGGGTCCCATGAACCTAGGAAAGATATTATCTCCCTTTCCAAACTTGATCGAACTCTTATGCGGTTTTACCTGCAAGAAGACTCGATCACCCACTTCGTAACTATGGTCGACATGGTGCACATAGGCATAACTCTTTTGTCGATTCTGCACTTATTTGATCCTTTGTCTTATTGTTTGCATTTGATCTTCCATTTCTTGGATCGCTTCTGGTCCCACCAGGACCCTATCCTCAAGTCGATCCCAACTCAGAGGCATTCGACATGGTCGCCCATAAAGGAACTCGAAAGGCACCATATTAATGGTGCTTTGGTAACTGTTGTTATAAGCGAATTCTACCAGTGGCAAGAATTCTTCCCAATGCTTATGTTGGTCCATCACGTACATGCGCAACATGTCTTCCAAGGTCTGGTTCATTCATTCAGTTTGCCTGTCAGTCTACGGGTGGTACGCAGTACTAAAGTTAAATTGGGTTCCCAAGGCCTCTTGGAAACTAGTCCAAAATTGTCCAGTAAACACCGATCCTCGATCAGATATAATCCTCTTAGGCACGCCATCTAGCCTCACAATCTCACTGATGAAAACTCTAGCTATGTCAAGTTCCTGATACGTCGTACACATAGGAATAAAATGAGCAGTCTTCATCAAAGTGTCGACTACCAAAAAATTCGAGTCATGTGTCCTTGTCGTCAGTGGAAATCCAACAATGAAATCCATCGAAATAACCTCCCATTTTAATTTCAGAATAGTGTGTGGTTGTAGTAATCCTGCTGGATGTCTATGTTCATCTTTTACCTGCTGACATTCTAGATATCTGGCCACATATTTAACTATGTCTGCCTTCATTCCTTTCCAGAAGAATAAGGGTTTAAAGTCTTCCCTCATCTTCGTAGCTCCCGGGTGAGCCATGTACACTGCTCTGTGAGCCTTGTTTAGGATCAAACTCCTCAAGTCGTCGTTCGGTGGTACATAAATACGATTTTTAAACCTCAATAATCCATCGTCGTCAAACGTAAATCCTTCAAATCTTGGTACCATCATTGTGTTTTGTCCGATAAAATCCTTGACCTCTTTGTTCCAGTCATCGTCACATTGTAAAGTTAGAATATTTTCATGTAGATTTGTTTGAAGAGGAAACACCAAAAAGATGCGAGGTCTCCGACTCAATGCTTCCACCACTCGGTTCACTGTTCCTTTTATGTAAGAAATATTGAAATTGTACTCGCTAAGCAATTCTGACCAACGTCGTTGTTGCATGTTCAGGTTGCTTTGCGTAAAGATGTATTGTAGTCCACAGTGGTCCATCTTTAGTTCAAAATTTTGTCCAACAAGGTAGTGAATCCAAACCTTCAAGGCATAAACAATTTCTAACAACTCCAAATCATGCGTCGCATAGTCCTCTTGATGCCTTCTCAACTTCCTCGAAATGTAAGCAATCACCCGACCGTCTTGCATCAAGACTCCGCCTAAGCCTTCCTTGGATGCATTAGTGCACGCCAAGAAGTCTACATCCATGTAAGGGACCTTTAGTATCTGTGTCATTTTCAACAGCTCCTTGAGCCCCCAAAATTCTTCCACGCATTTCTCAGTCCAAACAAACTTCTTGTTCTTCTTTTGTAATTCTGTAATTGGATTTGCTATCTTCGAAAATCCCTCGATGCACCATCGATAGTATCTTTCTAAACCCATGAAGCTACGCACTTTCGGGACATTCGTCGGCGCAGGCCATTCCATAAAATCATTGACCTTTTTTGGATCCATGACGATACCTTCGCTGGAGATGACATGCCTTAAGTAGTGAATCTTCAATTGATAAAACAAGCATTTGTAAAACTTCCCATACAATTTGTGTTCTCGCAGACATTGTAGTACCAAGCGCAAGTGCTCATCATGCTCCTCTGTCATCCGAGAGTAAATCAAAATATCGTCAATGGATACTTGAACGAACTTGTCCAAGTACTCACAGAACACCCTGTTCATCAAACTCATAAATACCCCAGGGGCGTTTGTCAGTCCAACAGTAAAACAATAAACTTGTAATATCCAAACCTCGTATTCAAGGTTATCTTAGGGATTTCATCCTCCTTGATTTGTAACAGGTGATACCCTAATCGCAAATCGATCCTTGAAAACACCGTCGCACCCTTCATCTGATCGAACAGGTCATCAATCCTCGACAATGGATATTGATTCTTGATCATTCCCTTCTTCAATTGACGGTAGTCAATGCAGAGTCTCCACGATCCATCCTTATTTCCTATGAAGATAACAGACACACCTCATGGTGACACACTTGGATGTATAAGTCCCAGGTCCAACAACTCCTTCAGTTGCATTCTCAAATCTTGTAACTCTAAGGTCAACATCCGATAAGGCGTTTTTGTTATCGGCTCAGTCCCCGATTTCAGGTCTATGATAAAATCCAATTCCCTCTCTAGCGACATCCCAGGTAACTCCTCCGGGAAGATGTCTGCAAGATTTCTCACCACAGGAAGGTGTTATAGACCTTTCGCTACTTCCTTCACGTTCAATGCAAGGATCGCATAAGTCTTACATCCCTTGCGCATGCTCTTCCATAACTGCAAGGAAGTGATAAACCTCAGAGAAAATCCCTAGTTTGAACCTATAATCACGCATCTTTGTCCCTCATCATCGACCAAACTCAATTTTTTCATCTTACAGTTGAGTATCACCTCATGCAATTCCAACCAGTCCATATTGATCACGACGTCATAAGATCCTAAGATTGTGATGTACAAGTTGGACCTGGTGACGAACTCTCCCAGGTTAAGGTTACATCCCGTAACCTTTCCTCCAACCTTTTGTTTGGCTCCCAAAGCCATCTCTACAAATCTAAACTCATCCTATTCGAATTCCTTTACCTTAATCCATTTTAGCACTGCACCAGAGATGAAACTCTCGGTAGCACCGGGATCTATCAAATACTAAGGGTCTAGTCAGCGACAGTACCTGACGTCTCAAGCACAATAGACTTGTGCTCTACCTGTCGGTTATTCATCTCTACATGAATCCGATGGGCCTTGCCCAAAACTCCCACGGTAGTGTGTCCGGCTGATCCAGATGCTCCGACCCCTTCCTCTGGGAAGTAGTGTTGGTAATGTGGCTCCCTACAATCCAACACACTTTCTTTGATATAGAATTCCTGGAACCTGAAGTAGAAGCTGAATTCTAACAATAAGGCCAAACTCAAACTTATTTACCTTACGTTTCTGGGTAAATGGGTGTGGAGCATACCGAAGAAACTCCAAAATGGGCATCGTACTTGGGCACTGTGTGGCTGCCTTGTCGCAAGGTGTCGAACTCGTTGAGATGATGCTCAATGAATTCCTCAGAAAGATACCTCTCCTGGAAACGTTCCTCAAACAGTTCCCATGACACATCATCGAAGACCATGTTCAAAAGTGGAAGGAGCATCTTCCTCCATATAAGAGTTCTCCCCTTCAATTGAAACACCACCATGCAGACCTTCATGCTGGAGGTCGTAATCGCGAAGTGTGAAGCACAACTCCTTTCTCTACAACCATGCCTCTTGACACAGTCGTCCGCGAGACTTGTGGACTCGAGAACTCAACTCTCTCGAGTTCTCGGTGGATGTTAACGGTACTATCTAGGTCGTGTTGTGGACCCTCGGGGGTACAGGTGCCCTGGCCTCATATCAGTACCAATGGTGAATCAATTCCCTTTGACATTACCTGGAAGGTCCTTATCAGACCATCATCATCCCTTATAACAAACAAATCCAGCCCAAGGACTTTCTCTTCCCCTTGGGGGTTCGACTCTGAGGGTGCGGGAACTTCTAGAGGCATCGTGCCTCCTTCCAGGGAACCACGTTGCGAACCTCTGAGGCATCCTCTAAATGCGATGACCACATGGACACATTAAGGTTTTTAATTAACACAAGGGTTAATACTCACAGGTTTACTGTAGTGGAAATTTTGGCAATCCACAGTCGTAGGGTTGAACCTGCTCTGATACCATATGTAACAACCCTGAATCGTTACGAATGCAAGAGAAACAACAAGAGCATTTTTTTTTTTAAACAGGAAGACAACCACGATTACCGCTAAACAACAAATCTGACTGCGAGCACCATGCCCACAGAACAGGAAACAAACAATAACAACTTAACATTAGAACATCGAGCAACTGGGTGAAACATATGGAAATCGAGGACAAGCATAATCGACTACCCGACTGACACAAACATGGTGACACCTATAGGCTAAGGGACAACATCCACATTCCTGACACAACGATATCAACGACCAATAACTAGAACCTCAAGGCATGCAAACCAAACGCATGAAGGCATTACAACCCAAATGCTAACAACAACTTACAACGATCAACAACACCCACAATGAGACGCCCGACTCTGAACAAGTCATCATTTGTTGCTATCCAATAGGGTGCACCTTGATCCCCTCAACTAGAATTATGTCGTCCCTAGGTGATAGACGCGACAATAACCTAACTGGACCAAGGACTCAAGAAAATCCAACGTGCTAGGGGACCGAAATACTAACAAGAAGGTTACACCCATACCCCAAGCGATAGGTCGACAAGATGCAAGATGACGACAATCAAAGGGAAAGAGCAAGCTAATACCCGACTACGCCAACAACCCAACCATTAACTGATAAGCAAGAGATCTAAGTGAAAAGTTTGAACTGTTATCAAGCTACTAAGTTCATAAACGTTATCATAATGCGAACTAAGAAAGGAACTTAACCAAATCAAATACACTTATCAACAATTATAAATTGTCCGCTAAAATAAGTGAACTACTTAACATTTTAAAGGTGCTCCACGCTACTTATAAAATAATCTACATTGTTGTAAAAAATAAGTGTCTCTTCAATGCTAAATTTAATGTTATTTTAACGTTGTTAGGCAGTTATAAATAAAGGCCATTTCAAAGCTATTCAAATGCAAATTTTAACGCTATCTTGTTGTTTATAATTAAATTTCATGTTCAGCTATTCAACACAAATTGATTCTATTATGTTGCTTATAATTAATGTCATTTCAGAGCCATTCAATGCAGTTTCAATGCTATTAGGCTGTAAAAAAATAATTGCTATATCCATGCTAAACAAACTATTTTGTGGTCTTAACCAATACTACCTATGAGAACGTGGATGCATCCCACTGTCTAAGAACAAGATTGTTTCCAATTTAGTATTCGCCTGGGGATAGTAATTCCTGTCTGTGTATCTATATATAAGGAATGCGGTCAACCACCCCAGGCTGTCCATAAAAGTAATAAGTTGTTGCGTAAAGAAAATATAATTTCACCATGGCTGTAAAAACTATTGTGTAAATTATACATTGGTTGTCAAAATTAAAAATATACTATTGCTCTCTATAGCATAGATGTAGGGCTCTCTATTGATCAAAGAAAATTCTATCCATAATTAATGGACTGTCCAACAAGGTAAGGTTGTCTAAGACATAGCTTATCTATTACACAAACTTGTCGTTATTATTAAACGCTATCCAACAAAAATAAATATTAATTCTAATTAATAATAGAAGAATGATGTCGAGAAACAATATTTCCATGTTTTATTGCTATCATAAGGATTCAACGCAATCGTCCATAACAAAAATAGCTGGGTAATAAAGAGAGGAAGTCATTGTGTAAAAAGTGATTCAAAAACAGTTACCCAAAACAAAAAATCCAAGAGTGATTAAATATTCAACTCGCACTCATTTAAAGGGGTGGATTCATTTCCTATCAAGGTAATTTGTCACTATCATCTACAAGTTTTAAATGCAGTCAACAAGGGGCCAATGCCGCCATTTACAAAATCAAAAATCTTGGTCAGTGGCAAGTAAAATGAAAACAGTACAACTCGCAAAATCGGGGTCTGTTTGGCAGGGAAACCGTAGCCTATACAACGTGAAAATCATGGTCTGTTTGTCAACTAAAACAATGTCTAAGTCGCGACAAATTCATGATTAGGTGGCTAGAAAAAACATAGTCTATGAAGCAACAAAATCATTGTGAAATAAGGGGGGAATTCGTTGTGCAAGTGATTCAAGTCACAGTAAAAAATAATGACATCCACCATTACACAGAAAGAAAAGAAAACACTACCATAAATAGTGAAAACACCCAGAAAAATGGCAGGGTAAAATTTCCATTAAAAGTGATAAAAATCGAAATGTATTCGCCATGGAGTACATTAAAAGCAAAGCTAAAATATCCAGGAATATAAATTAAAAACGCAGAGTCAAAATTTCATGGATTGGTGTGTTGTAATGCCAAGAATAAATGTCATCAATAAAATAAAAGGGAGGGTTAAGTTGAGTACAATGAAAATCATTTAATGGGTTGTTGATCGCGATGTCATGAGAAGCCTGAAAGCTCTACCAAAAATAAAATGCAGATAAATATACTCAATTGATAACGCAGGTGAAGACAAATTAATAACCGGTAGTGCTATCACAATGAAATTGAATTGTAAACAGAGAGGTAAGTTCGCAGTCAATCTTGGCAAGGTCGTAGTCCAATAAGAGGGTATATTGCTGACTGTAAAATGGTAAAACATAGAGTTAAAAATTAGGGGATGCCGAGTTTAAAATGCAGAGGGTATTCAATGGTTCGTGGATAGGAATGATAACAATGGCAGAATTACTCAACACAAGAAGGCGCAAAGACCATCAATCAGCCAAGAATAATCAACAGGGGTAGAAGACCGAGAAAAAGCATCCTTCACTCATCATCGACACACAGAAAAGCAGGGCATTAGAATCTATAGGTCATTGTGCACTGGAGTGATGACCGTCGATTCAGCTCCTGGCCGACTGCTCAAGCATGGACTAATGAACTACGGATGATGACGAAGACTAGGCATAAACTCTTCATAAAAATAAATTAAAACCAACAGGACAGTCACATCATCAAGGATCGAATTCCAAGGGAATCAAGTCAAGCAGCGAGCTTAAGGCTATGGGGAATTTAAGTTCTCAATTAAAATTCTAAGTCAAACACATTATTTACACAATTACAAGTACAAAATTGAAAGCATAAAGTCAATAATGATCTACCATGTAGAATAATAACATGTGTACCATAGCCCAAGTCATCCGTTATGAGTCATTGTCTTGCGCACTCTGTGCAACTTTCTCTTGTCGATCGATGAGACTTCACTAGTACCTCCCAACCAACTCTAGGGGTACTCTTCTTCCCCCCTAGCCCCCCGAGCCGCAAAGGGGCCATGCACACTAAACCAGAGAACAACTAGCTCCCAGCTCGCCTCGCAAGGCCGAGCTACCACTTCTCACTGAGATCAGTATCCCAATTCCCATAAGATAAGTCAATCAAGTCTAAATTCTTTAGAGTAACGTTATGTAAAACATAAGAGATCCATCCTCCTTCTCCTGACTCCTTTATATGGAATTTCTAAGTCATTTCTTTCCCAAATTCCCATTTAATTTATTGTTCAATAATTTAATTCATAAAAATCCTCCCCGTGCATGTGTCACCCATCCCCTTCTTTGCACCATAATTTAATTTGATTAATTATTTAATCACTCCCATTTCCCTCACCCACCTAAAATAATTCCTAGAATCGCTCCTAGGTGTCCCCATATTCCCTTACACATTTTTATGACTTACACCATTACTAATTTACTAGCTGAGTTCAATTTAGAAAGTTCTTAAAGGCAAGATTCCTTGCTAGTTAGTCATTCTTCTTTTTCCTTATGTTTCCCCTTTCTCTTTATGTTTCCCCCTTTTTCCCTTAGTTTCCTAATTCTTTTAAATTTCCCTCTTTCCCTTTTTATCTAAAACTCAAATTAGCATGTGTAGACTTTACCCCTTTTCCCCTTTTTCTTTTTATTTAAAAAATTTAATTAGCATAGTAGAAAAACAATCAATTGTCTTTTAAAATTTTAAATCCCTCAATAATTTGATTTTAATAATTTAATTGAGTTTCTTACCCCCTTTTCGTCACATGTTTAATGATGATTATTATTGTTTTCATTTTTTTACCACAAGTATTACTTTAGACCTAGATTTTAATTTCTGAGGCTGGGCGACATTTTATTAGGGAAATTGTTTTTAACTTTTTGTTATCACATTATTCATTCTAAGCCCATCTGGGTTTATTCGCTTATTAGTTAACAATGTGACCTGCCCTTTAGGATCCACTAGTTTCTCCAAGGGTTCCACTTGCCTCATTCTATTTCCCTTGCGCGACGTGCCCTTCACGACGCACTACGTGCTCCAAGGGTGCCACTCACCTCTTTCCATTTTTCTTCCGCGACATGCCCTTCAGGACGCACTACGTGCTCCAAGGGTGCCACTCGCTTCTTGTAATTTTTCTTGTGCGACATGCCCTTCAAGACGCACTATGTGCTCTAAGGGTGCCACTCACCTCTTGTTGTTTTTCTTGCATGACGTGCCCTTCAGGACGCACTACATGCTCCAAGGGTGGCACTCTCCTCTTGACATACTTGGTAGACATAAAAAACCCCTAGAGTCAATACTCCGCCAAGTGATCTTGTGGGAGACTAAGGGCCTCTAAGGAATAAGGTACCTACCTTATTGTGCACCCCTTAGAATCATCATGAGCAACTGTCGCAGTCTGCCCTCACGACATCATGGATATTCTCGAACTAGGTAATCGTTAACCTACAGTTCGAGCCACAACGAGAGTGCTAGTAGGATGTGGCAGAGTTGTTGTCCACACCTCTCCCTCAATGTCTCTAGTTGTCATGCGTGACCCCTCTACTCCACATGTAAGTCTGGTCGGCAAGCTATCATCAGCCTGCATCATCAATGAATCATGTCAGAAATAAAATCCATAATCATAACATCTAATCAGATGCACATAATTCATATATATACAACAACCAAACCCCAATAGTCCACTCCCTGAATCGATTCATAGTTCAAGGGTTTCATCGATGCCTCTGCATCCTCAAGGTCCAAATCCTGCACATTCATGAGAACTGAGTCAATTCCACCTGTCTAAGTCAATACAACATGTTAGCACTCGGTAAATTTCCTAGAGGTTGAAAAAGAAGAAATTTACTAAGGTAACCTTAACCAACCACTTTTAGAGCTGGGATCTAGCCCTTCCAGCTCCAGAGAGGGATCTCTCTGTATAATTTAGCTTTGTTTTAAATTAAGATATTAGGCTAGCTATAGAAAATGTTGGTTTTGTTGTAAGGTTTTTTTTTGAAGTTGGTTGAGATAAAATACACGTCCATTGGGCTATGGGGTCTGTATCCAAGGAATCCGAGATACAACCAGAAATGTTGAAAAAGTCTATCACAAGGCGAGGTAATACATTCACTGGATCTTTTCATATTTTAAATGATGAAGGAAAGAATAGATGAGGAAAATAACTTCAACTAACAAGCACTTAAGAATCTCTTAATTGAAGGTATTTAGAACATAAACACTTAAACCTCTAGAGTCGGAAACAAGGTATCATAGATAAATCCTGTAACATAACACTACTCATAAATATTAGATTCAGACGACAAAATGAAATACGAAGAAAGAAAACATTAACTTAAGGAAACACATCACCAGTGAACATACGCAAGAATCCTGTAAACTTCCTCTTCTTTATTAATGGTAGATCTCCTAAAAAATGTTACAGCTTGATAGCAATAGGAGGTGCAAATCAACAACCCTTAATACATCGAAAAAATAAGTATTTATAAGTCCAAATACAAACGTTCATGTCATAACTGATCAGGACGTGCTCATGCTATTATTAGCATAACTAACTTAACTAATCAAAACTGCTTTGATGACACGATGTAACTGTTTGTTGAACTTCTGGGTAGGC
>ML813984.1:200778-220377 GCA_009831015.1 Picea engelmannii | reverse complement strand
AAAATTATAACTTGAAGTGTCATGTTGATTAATTCTAAAGCCATCTTTGAAATGAAAATAAAAATAATAATAAATAAACTCGAAAGAAGTTTGAACTAAATACACAAACTTGTGTAGGATTAGGATATTTTTAATTCAGATCCTTCAAATCTGTGATTGGGTCAAATTATTACCTATCCCCGAGTTCTTATTCACTTCAGATTTTCTTTCTCCTTTCTTATCTTTTAGTCTTCATAGAAATAAAGAGACTTATCTTGACTCTGAAAACTCAAAAGCATATTTTCAAAACAAGATTAGGCAAAAACCTTTACATTCCTTTGATTTTAATTGAGAAAGTATGTCTAGGCTAATCCTAATAATTTTAGCTCTGATATCATATCTTAAACAAACAAATTCACTCAAGGTTTATCCCTGAAATGATTAAAATTCCCCAAAAAAAATCTCCTATAGGCGAAGGTGTATTGGAAACCGGAAGAAAGTTAGTTTCAGAGTATTCTTAAAATTGTTGACAGACCTTCTTTTCAGTTGAAAGATTTTAAACAGATATCATCCCTTGTATGTTACATATAGATTGATTACCCCCACTTCAAAATGTTAAAATAACTAGACAGATGGTGAAAGGAAATTCATAATTTGATTGCCCACATCTTGTCCAAAAGAGACGATGAAAGGAAATTCGTATATTGATTTCCCTCATCTCAGTGAAATGCAAAAGTGTTAATTGAAGTGGTGAAAGGAAATTCAATGGGAGAAGTAGATAACTTCACCGGGGTACTGAACAGGCTCGCTAGCAGTGAAGCAATATCTATGATATTTGTAAGGTTGTCATACATATCTATATATCATACTCCGTTATCTAGTTTTCTTTCCAGTAATATTTACATCCTGAACCAACTAGGGATTCCCTAAATAAATATGTTACATCTTCTCAACCTTGAAGTGAACAAAGTCGGTCAAAGCTTGATATTTTAGTTAAAATTATTTTGATTATCTTAAACAATTCCGAAATCAATTTTAAGAAAAGGAAATTTTAAATAGTCTAACTTGAGATCTATCATTAAGTATGTTTTGAAGGTTTTGAGATTTGGAGAAGTTCATTTTTCTACTTATGATTAATTCTTTATTTAAGAATTAATCATAAATATAAAAATGAACTTATCCAAATAATGACTCCATAAATGAACTTGGTCTATTGTTCTTTCGCGCGTCACAGGGAGCCACAATCCCCAGATGGAGCCTATGTTAGAACACTTATAATTTTGAGCTTTTGAACTTTTATTTTTGCCTCTTAGAAATAAAAGTTTATCCAAAAAAGCAAAAAACTTAGAGAATTGCCATTTAAATTAAAATAAATCCAATGGTTGTTGTTTATCAATAAGGTGCTTACGATATCATTTGTCGATGAGTTATTCTAATTTGATCGAACGGTTCTAATGATCTTTGAAGTGTAGAAGCTACCCGAGTTCTAAAAGAAAATATTTAACGGTCGCTTTGGAGCTTTGCACTTCGGGTGTGCCAAGAAATCTAAAAAACAAAAACCTTGAAGTCCCAAAATCTCGAAGATAGTTTCTCGCAATAATTACTACAGGACTTATGGACAAGTCATAGGACACGCGTCATTTAAAAATATTTTCTTGGACTGACACGTGGCACTTATTTTTAATACTTCCGTCAGATGATTCATACATTTTCAAGTGACATGTGTCACCTCTCTTTTCTTGACATGTCATCAAGAATGACATCATCTCTGCCACGTCACTCTGGTAGACTGCCCAAGTTTCTAATAAACTCTTCGTCGGTAGATCTATACGAAGACCAATAAACTTTATGAATAAAACACTTCGAATTTCAAAGTCATTTTACCATTTGCAAATAAAAGTTTTTCATTCAGTGAAAATCTTATAGACTTCTCTTGTTACAGGCAGTCTAGTTTTATTTCCTTGAGTATTATGGTGCCACAAAAAGCTGCAGAGAAGCTTGATGCATCAAGTGATGATTCCAATCCAAATGCAGATGTTCTATCAGACACAACTTCGCGAGTTACAGACGCCATTAAGTCTTGGAAGTAGATTTTTGATATCTTAGAGCATGAGATTATTAACTGTCCAAACGACTCTGCCGAGGAAGACGATGAGTCCTTTCATCCAAGCTTAGATTGGTAGCACAGTCAGAACTGCACAAGATTGTTGCATGGCCTATAATTATACCCTACAATGATATGATAAATTGGGCTTTGGAACATGTCAACATCCAAACCAGAAGCGTCATCAGCCACCAGCAGACCATCGTCGACTCTTTTAGACCGAAGAATCTACAAGTAATGTATAAGCTTCCCCTACACCCAAATATACTTACAATGCAACATTTCTTCTAGATTTCGAGAAAAAAGAATCTACTCAATACGGTAGAGATGGTCATGATATAATCAAATCCTGGTGGGGACATCTGGATAAATTCAGAGCCGACGCTCATGGTATGTATTCCACAACGTCCTTAGATGCTCATATGTTATATATAGCCATGATGCTCTATCGTTTGTTTGGGAAAAATAACCCTACACATTTCTCAGTTGAGTGGGTAGCCATAATGAATGAAGTAGCCGAGGGTTATACCTTCAATTGGGCTAAAATGCTATCTGATAATCTGGCCAAGGAAATTTCTGAGTATCAATCATCAAAATCAAAGGGCAACCTGCTCCTTTTTACATGTCAACATATATTATGGATGCCATTTGTTTCATGACCCCATTCCCCCTGATGAACTGGAGTTGGACCCCGACCAGTTCTGAGCCAATACATTTCTACCACTCCAAATTATGGGAGGAAAATGCCAAAGATTTCTTTTATGAAATCTATCACAACGTAGTGGTACCTTTTCACATAACTATCTATGGCCACCTGTCCCCCAGGATTTCAGAAAAAAGATTATGGGGAACTTAGGCACACTTGCAGACTGGTTCATTGAAGGAATTTCTCCTACATTAGAGTATTTGGTTGTTTCATTCCTCCTCGTGCCCTTCCGTATTTTTTACCTGATAGGCTGGTGTGCAGAGAAGTGGCATACCAAACAATAGCAGGAGGCATCACCAAGGAATTGAAAGTAGCTCAGAAAAAAAATTGGCCAACTTTTCCCATTCAAGTTGGTATGTTCACATTGTTAGATTTTGGTCATTCTAAAGTTGAGGTTGCAGCCCTGGAAGATGTCAAGTTAGTTGACATCGAATTCAAGAGACATGATCCACATAAGATAATGGAGAACCATTTGGCTCAGTACAACGTGAAGCGATATGTCCATGAGGATTCTCTTTATGATGACATGTTCAGGGGAGTTGGATCGTATGAAGAAGTTCAAAGTAGATTCCATACTCTAACTCCTGACCAAAAAGCTAGTTTCCTCAGCTTTCAAAAGGATAGACGAAACAGTTTGTCGAAGATATTGCAAGGAGAGTCAAAACCCATGACTTCTTCACAAAAATCTAAACCCACAAGATCTGAGCCAAGTTGCTCCACTAAGAACAAAGTTGAAGAAGTCCCGAAAAGTTTAAAAGGGTTATTTCAAGAAATAAAAACATCATTGTCAGGTTTGAATAATCAACAAGTATTAGCTCGGTTTGAATCTTTCATGAATCAAGGACAAATTTTCCCTCATTCAACGCCAGCTACTCTTGCTGACACCCCAAATACAACAGTTCAGGAACATTCCACAACAATTGTTTCTCCTATTCCACCATTAACCCCTTTATAGAGCAGTTTTGGAAATCCTAATTCAGATCTCATTCATGTTGGTGATCTTACTCCTATCTTTCCTGAAGAGATGCCCCCCTCAAGTTTCTTTTTCAGTAAGAAACAAAAAGCTATTGTAAAAAGGGAATCTCAACAAAAGGATGGAGTAGTCACTAAAAGGCAAAGATTGGTGTATAATGGGAAAGACCAAGATGATCCTAAGTTTGCAAAGGAAGTTGCAGATTCACTAGGGGTTTTTGCCACTACCAATCAATGGTCAGTGGACAATTTAACCAAACAACTGCAACAGAAATGTCTCTTGGTGTATCAATTGCAGAATGATATACATAGTACAGAACAAACTGTTAGAAGTAGGATGAATCAAGAGATTGAGCAAATCAGGGCTAGTTATCAACATCAAATGAAGCAGTTACAAGATGATCTTGAGATGATCTACCAGAGTTCACAGACCAACAAAATTTTGATCACTCAGTGGGACAATTTGATTAAACAGTTGCAGGCCAAATTGGCCCTAATAGAGAACACAACAATAGATATTAGTGCCTTCAAAACACAAGCATCAGAAATCAATGTGAAACTGGAAGTTGCCCAGCAGGAGCTATATCAAAAGGTAGATGTTATTCATAAATACAATCAGGCAATAAACCTTTCTCTAAAAAGTATTTATGTCAAGGAAAAAGATGCTTGTGCAGCTAGGTCTAAGTTTCGAGAATTTATCATATGGAGGCAAAAAGCTAATATCCATGGTCTCGCCCATTTCTCACATTATGAAAAAGTGAAAGGAGAAATGACCCTAAAATTCTGGGAAACAAATCTGGACGAAGGCAAGAAACTTGCCAGAGATGCAAATGAGGCTTGTCTGGAGGCATTATCTTATGTAAATAAAAAATTGATTGAATTTGAAGGAAATAATATCTCAGAGGCATTGGGGTAGATTGAAATAGAAATGAACCAAGAAATCTCCAGAAAGATCAAGGAAAATATTCAGTCGACCATCCAACAGATGAACCAGATCGATTTACTCAAAATCAATGAGTTGTTAGTGAATCCAAGTTTACAGTATCGAGTCACATCCCAGGAAGCAAAGAAGATCCAAGAAACACTGCCACTAGTACAAAAGAAGATGTTCGCCTTTGAATTGAATGAGAAGATTGAGCCTGAGAGATTCGTGGAAGCATTGATGGACATGTGCAGCCAATTCAATGAACAAAGAAAAGCGAGTGTAGATGGGAGCAAATGAAGGAACATATACAACGCCAACACATCAAAGCAAAACTCAACAATATCTGCATTATGTTATTCCATTCAGATTGTATTCTATTTTTAGAACAGATATTGTGGAAAGTCCAACTACTTTTAGTTGAGACAAATTTGTATAAGTAGATAGATTTTAGATATATTCATGGCTACTTCTAGCCTAATGTAAAAGAGAAAACTTTTTGAATATCAATACAAGTACATACATAGATTCTAAGTTTTGTTCCATCTGAGTTATGTGCTACCTCTGTGTTTCCATCTCTCTGAATTTCTTTATGTAGTTCTTGAAGAGTGAATGATTACAATTTAGTAACATGTCTACTGTGATCATAATATATCAAAAGTTCATTCAGTACCAACTTTTCCTCTGTTATTACTGTGAGTAAAACAAGACCTGTGACCTGTGTGAATTACTGCATTTTTATCTCCTTTCAAGGGTGTATCTTCTACCTTTCTTCTACTGCAAATAAGGTCAGACTTATCTGTAATTGATACCTGGATTTGTTTTAACATTTTTTGTAAATCATTTCCAATCATTTGACATTATAATTGCGACTCAGATAACGAGATACAACATTTGTACTGTCTTATCATTAATTTAATTTAAAGATTATTTCTCAAAAAAATGAAGTTAGAAAAAAACACTTATAAAAACACTTCATTTTAAATCTTTGATGCCTGACATTATTCTTTGAGCCTTAGAATCAATCTCAGGAACAATAAAGTCTTTGATGAAGGATCAGGTTTGGCCGACAAGGGGTTGGAGAAATTTTGCTAAGTAGCTGGAGAAAAAGGTTATAGGTGGGAGAGTTTATGGTGTTGACAATTGGACGGAGCATAATATGTTTTTTTTGGATCGTAGGTTGACCATAGATTCTAGGAGTACTGGAGATTTTGGGTTTTAAACATTTCTTAATATTATTATCTAAGGAAGAGTGTTTACTGTCATCCTTGATAGAGTTGGAGATTTTGTTTATAGGATTATGAGAAACTTTATGGTAAGTGGACGAATTGAGGAGGTTTAGCATTTTCGAATGGTAGTCAAGTCTGTTCATGATTACAATGGCCATGCCTTTGTCAGCTTTTAAGATAATTATATCAGGATTACTATTTAGGTTTTTGAGGGATTTGAATTCTTCTTTGGATAAGAAATCCCAAGAAATGAATAAAAAATGGGTCTAATTAGTGGAAGGCTTTCGTCATAACCTTTCTTATTATCGGTAACAATTTATCATGGAAGGTAGGAAATGGGACATAGGTGAGATTGGGCATGGATTCTATCTTGTGATGTGGGAACACTATCATACTACCTCTAGATGACTTAGTTGATCTTAATAGAAAAAGCTTGTTCTCCTTAAATCAAGCAGAAGATAATGATATAACTACTATATGGTCACAAGGATGGAAATCAACTCATTATTTAGAGTTAGAAGAGGAAAGAGAAGCTAGATGGAATATGTTGTTTGCAAAGTTAAGGAAGAGTCATATAAGAACAAAGGAGGAGTTTGGCGTAGGATAAAACATAAAGGTCACATATTGCTAGGCAAGCGTAGAAAGTTATTATTTCAGGAGATGATGAAGTGGATGTTATCTCTAAAAAATACAATCTTGACTTGGGACTTGATTCAAAAGAGGGGTAAACGTGGACAAAGTTAATATTATTTGTGCAAGGGTGCATAGTAAGACATTGGTCATTTCATGATTAGGTGCCCCTATGCAGGCTAATTATGGAAGGATATAGAGAAGATGGTTGCTTGTCACAATGAATGGAATGGCTCTTTAATTGAGGAGTGCTTGGGGAAGTGGTTTAAAAAAAAAAGAGCTAAAATCGTTTAGAGCTATACCTTTTTTAGTCATGTGGGGCATATGAATTGCATGTAATGATAATATATTTAATGCCAAACAAAATCCAACCTTCCAAATATTCTCATGGGTGTATGGTTTATTCCAAGGTTGCAAGATGGAGGTGAAGGTAAAAATCCAAAGAAAAAAGGGGAGTTGTTGATTGAAAATGCATATCCATGTGGCGTTTTTTATGGAGCTAAACAAGGATTGCATGAGTTTTGGAGTGTTGTTGGGATTTTACTTTTTTTGATGATCGTTTCATCAGATTTGAAGCGGGATAGAGTTCAGGAACATATAATACAACTGAACTCCTAGCTTTGAGAAGTCTCCTAAACCTAGCAATAGAGAAAGGGATTAATTGTTTGCAAGTTTTTGGTGATTCTTCACTTGCTATCAACTGGATGAAAGGTGATAGCTAAATTCATAATGTAACTCTCGGACCACTAGTAGATCATTTGAAATCAATCTCCGGTATTTTTAAAGTTATTTCATATACCCATGTATTTAGAGAACTCGATTTCGTAGCACATAGTCTCTCTAAGGAAGGCCAACGGGTTGAATTTGGTCTCTTGATGCTGGAAGAATCAATAGATGGTGTTTTATCATGGACTACTAAACTAGTGACATGAATTGGTTGTTTAAAAGTTGCTAACATCTTGCTTATCTTTTCTTGGTACACTAATAGAGAATTTTGCTATTTTATTTATGTTTATTTATAAAGTCCAGTCGTTGGACTGAAATTTCAATAATACATATGTCAGGAAGTTATTTGTTTGACTAGGGGAATTGTATTTCCTTCTAGGAATATAGATAGTAAACAATATGGACTCTAAGAATACATTGATTATGAACAAGTCTTTTTTGACAAAGTGCCAATGGGACCTAAAGAATGTAATTATCCATTAAGATGTAATTCGAGAATGTTAAATCTAAGCGAGAATATTGAGTTGGATGAATTATTATTCTATATATCTCAAATTCATCCAACTCAACATTCTCACTTAGCGCTAACATCATGTTAAGGTTAGGGATATTGCATTTTATGGTTTTTGCTTGTTATTTTTTCGAATCATTATAAAATATAGTTTCAACTTCTTATTATGGGTTTTCTGCAAATGAGCATAGATGCCACATATTATATATGAGATAAACTACCACCATTATAGCCATTGTGTATTGCTATGTGCATTGTAGTGCTTTTTACCATTTGATTCATTAATATAATTTGGTTTTCATTTTAATACTTCGCTTTCACTATTGTATACAATGTTTAATACTTCCACCCAAGCTTCTTAAATGTCCTTGAATGAGTAAGAACCAACCCAAAGTTGGAAAGGCAATTAGATTGATTTTTTGTCTCTATATAATGTTGCACCTACTCCATGTATTATCGTTTGATAGGATATCTCTTGCAGAACCAACCTGTCAAGAACGAATTTTGGAAGCAAATGGGGAGCTTTGGTGGCTCCCCATTTTCCCACGGTGGTCCCGGTGGTCCTGCCCATAGTGTCACATCAAACACCCCATCCAGGGAGAAATTAGTACCACTAAGTTATTAACAAAGTAAGTAGTACTTATTAATAATTATTAACAAAGTACTACAATTTAACTATTAATAATATAAGTAATATTAACAGTCAAGTTGTACTACTTTTGTAATAGTTATTAATATATACTACTTACGAAGTATTAAGAATTGTTGTTGATTGTTGAACAACAATATTGTAGATAACATTGTTAGAATCACATATTTATGAATAGATGTTGATAATTGAACAATATATTAATTAGCAAAGTAGAGCAACTAGATTATTCAATGGTGAACAACTATTTATAAATATGTGATTCTTATTGTGTTATTTATAATCTATTTGTTCAACAATCAACATCAATTAGGATTGTTTGTGATTAAATCCACTTACAGCTTCATTATACTCATCAAAAGATAATTGTTTGGTTTAAATTATTACTTGATGATTACTGATTTGCACGTGACTTATGATAGAAAATTTAAATATTCATAGATTCCCTTTCTAATTGATGAATTAAACACCAACTCTAGAAAATTATGCTACACACAATATATATTTCTATTGATACCGAAAACACAAGGCAACCCAACCCATGAGTTATGGCTTTGGATTGTCACCATGATTAACTAAATGAATTAAAGGTAAGTTATTTATTGCAACACACTCTAGAGTGAACCCTCATCATTACATGGAGTTTTACCTCGGGATATTTGGCCTTCACTTTACCTTTGTTTATGCTAGTCCATCTATTGTAAAGCTACACTACATTTCTCTTTCCCCATTTTAGTCCACAACTAATTTGAAGGAAAAACTTTAATCTTCTTTTGCAGTGAATAAAACTTTGGAGACCAAAAATAAAAATAAAGATACACCAAACTACGCTTGTTGTGCCAGCAACAACACCTTCCCTTAATTTCTTAACTTCACCTCTAAAGACATTCATTCGGAGTAAAGAAATAGGGAGTCCCCCTTTTTGTTTTTCTTGCCATTTGAAACACTCAGAAACCTTTTATTGCAAGTTTTGAAGCTCTAACTTTTTGTTTTCCCCTTAAAAACTCCATCAGTGAAAAGATTGAAGATCTCCTTTTCGCGCCAAAATGCTCAAACGTTGCATTAAAATTCCGTTCATGCCCTTTTCACTATACCCTATTGATAGGATTTCTAAAACCGACAGCGAAGAGTACTCACCGATGGGATTCGATCTCCGATCACCAAAACTTGTTGAATTCAAGTGTCTCGACTGCAAGTATGTCATCTCTAATCCTTCTCGTAACTCTTATTTTCTTCCCTTGCATTTCCATTACTTTAATTCGAGTTTAAAAGATGAGAAACATATAAGTTATCATGTAATCGGTTTCTCCTGCCCCCTCCAATGTGCAACACACTCAGATTCGTATAAGCTAAACCAACTTTGTTAAATCAAGCTGTAACACTACTTAGTACAATGGTTCGACTTCTAAAATCCTTTAAGATGTTAATTGGTAAAAGTATTGGGGTGTTGAATATATTTACCAAAATAAACTAACCCCTTCTTTGCAAGACTTGCATAGAAATATGTTATTGATGTAAGCAAAGCTAGAGCAACTGTAGTATTAATATCATTTGTAGGTGTAGCTAACTCCCCATGAGGTAATTTTATAATTCCACAAGGAAGAAGAGCACTTGACCAGTTAGAAACAAAGACAAATAGAAACATAGTTCCAATGCCCAGTCACGTGCTCTTCATGGCACTTCCCCTCTGGCATTAATCCCCGATGACGAGATCCGGCACAACCCTTTCCCATATGTGCTACAGAGGTTTTGGCAATGAGCAAAGATTTGAATGATGGTGCAGGTATAACGAAGGCTTCAATTTCCATCTCTAATAAGGAATTACCCATGCAAAATTCTGATTCAGAGTATGTGAATGAATGATTTGTTTTATTTTAGGCCCACATGGGCGCGAGTTGGATGTTGTTATTCTCTAGAGAGTTTGGTGTTGTTATTCCATCTCTAGTTGTTTGGTTATTACATTGTGGGTTATGGGCTAAATTATCCATGGCTTCGCAAAGCACGACGGAGGGCAAGGCCCCGTCTCATTTGGGTATGATCACCTTTGAAGTGGAGGCTGCAATAGTTTCTTTTGCGGGCTCTGTTGATCCTTCCTCACAGACATTTGTCCACTTCATTGAAGAGGATGTCAAGGTCATCTGTGCCTATTGTGAAGACTTGGATGTGGATGAACAGTTGACCTTGTTCGTCCCTGATTTCGGTTCCAACATTGCTAGGGACACCAAGTTCTTTTGTACAGTTGAATTCTATTGGCATACAAAGGCATTCATAGCCCAAGCTATGCTTGCCAAGGAGCCCGAGTTTAATAAATTTATGTTGTAGATTGAGGTGTTGGAGGAACACAATAAACCATTGCTCACTCTTGTTTTATGGCTAGTCAAAAAGCAAGGGGGAAGCATTCAACTGCCACAAGACGATAAGGAAATTGTCTCTAAGGCGCACCTCCCAAGGATAATTGGTGAAGGGCCTTCGAAGACCCGTACTCAGACTCCTCCTGCTTGATCATTACGACTGGTTTTTTACTCTTTGTTCTCCTATGTTTTATGGTTTAACATAGAATTTCCTTGTTATTTGATATAAGTTCAGGACTTAGACATATTTTTGGACATATTCTATTTTATCGGTTACCAACGTATTGGTCTAGCCTGATTTCCCTCTAGATAGGTTAGTAGACACCCTAGCTAGATGATTTTGTTGTGAATAGATTTAGCCATTCCCTCGGGCCGATGAATTTTAGTACATGTTGTTTATAATATTATAGAAAATCTTAAAAAAAAAAAACTTAGTGGCACTACTTTCTTTCTTTTATATATATATATATATATAATTAGTAATTCATTGTACTATTTTGTTAATAATTATTAATATGTATTATTTACATTGTTAATAGTTAAGTTGTACTACTTTATTAATAGTTATTAATATACTACTTATACAATATTATGATTGTACTATTTTGTTAATAATTATTAATATGTATTACTTACATGGTTAATAGTTAGGTCGTAGTACTTTGTTAATAGTTATTAATATACTACTTATACAATATTATGATTGAACAACAATCTGATTGTACTGTTTTTAATAGTTATTAATATATATTAGAAGAGTCATAATTGGTGTTGACCATTGAACAACTCAGTTGTAAACAACATCATTGGAATCACACAGTTGTGAATGGTTGTTGATGATTGAACAGTTTGATTATGCCACTTTGGTTATGCGCGCACACACACAATTGACTAGTACTTTGTTAATACTCAGATGTACTACTTTGTTTACTTTGTTAATAGTGGTTCTATTACTTTTATATATTCATTTTTAATATATATATATATATATATTAATTACACAGTATTAATAATCATTAATTACAAAGTATTATAATTGAATTTTTTAATCATGATATTTTGTAAGTAATATATATAGTTATTAACAAAGTAATACATATTCATAACTATTGATAATATAGTCCAATCAGATTATTAATATTATGTAAACTAAATAATAATAATAATAATATTAATAATAATGTTAATGTTAATGTTTTTTCTTTTTCAAGGAAAAAACTTTTATATTAACAGAAGATGAATAAACATGTTCTAGTCTATATCAATGGCCATTACAAGCCAACTTCAAAAATAATTGCTTATCAGGTTCTTGCCTACTATATATGCATCCAAACTCAATACTAAGCCTATACCAAGCTATACAAAACTCAAAACTTAACAATACAATATTGTACATTGTCTTATTTGCTCGAAGGCAATCACAGTTGGAATTCCATTGCTTCCACTTCCTCTCCTTCAATGTATTCATAGAACCCAAAGGCCCCTATAGGAAGAGAGAGGGCCTCTTTTGATAGTTCATTTGCCTTTACATTCAGCTCGCGGAGGATATGATGGAAGGACAACCACTCAAATGACTAGTAATCATGTTTTATGTCCCTCATGATAGGAGCCAATCTGAAATCTTATTTTGAGTTTTTCTGCCTAGCCCAATCGATAACCAACTTTGAGTCACCCATGACTTGTAGCTTTTTAATGTCCTTTTTTATTGTTGTCTCCAACAATGTCCATAGAGCGATAAATTCAACTATATTATTTGTTCCGACACTTGGAGCATACCTGATGAACATATAGTGATTGTGATTTATATATAAAATAACACCAACTTTGCGCATTGGGGGATGTCCCTGACATGCCCCATCGAAATTACCCCAAGGGACTTCGAAGTCTATAGAAGGTAATTCTGGATTACATAGATTTTTTTCCTTTGGTTCTTCTGTAAGTTCTTTTGCTAGATTCAGCATGACACCTCTTGTAATCTCTGGGGGAATAAATTTTTCCTTGAAAAGAGAGAGATTGCGCGCCCACCACAAGTTGGAAACCAGAATGGTTGGAAAGCCAACACAAAGTCAAACTGATCTATCTTGAATCTAGTCCTTAAAATATTCCTCCAGGTTGTCTTTATTCCAATATAAATTTTCCTTCAACTTTTCCTTAACCAACTTTGTTACTTGGACTACATAGGAACAATTAAAAAATTAGTGAGAAATTGATTCCAAATTTGATTTACACAAAGGACAATGACTTAGCCCACACCAACCTCTCTTGAAGCCATTCTCCCCAGTAAGAAATGTGTTGTTTAAAGCCAACCAGAAAGTAATTTTGCATTTGGGTGGGGCTCTCATGTTTCAAATAAGTCCCCACCACCATTTTTTTTGGCCCTCGAAGTTGTCCTAAATCCAAACTTTGTGACCCAAGCAGGTTGTAAAGGATCCATTCTTTGGGTTTTTTGACCAACAAAGGAAGTCAGGTATGTCATCATCGAGGGTTATGAAATTTTCAGAGAGTAGTCGAATGTATTATTCCATTCTTTGGCTAAACCACCAGAAAGTTCCAATGTATTCGTTGATTTCCAACCAGTTCTACCTCTAGGTTGAGGGATAATAGCTCGATCATCACTAAGTGAATCTACATTTTGGTTTCTCGGTGATTCAAACATTAGATCCAAAAATTTGCAATCTTTTCCAGCCCCCAGCCAGGGGTCGTCTCCTATGCGAATATTCTTCCCATTCCCGACTTTCCATATTGTCCACTCACCAACTAGAGGGAGCTTTGTTACTATATCCTTCCACACTATAGACCCATTGGAATATTTGCGTGGGATCCTGAACCATTCTACAATGGACAAATCAGGGAAACATTTTGAGTGAATTATTCAGGGCCAAAGAATTGTCTTGGGTCAACCTCCAAAGGTTGCGGCCAACCAAAGCTCAATAAAAATAATGAATTTATTTTATACCCCAACCTACCAAATCCTCAGGGGTTGCGATAGCGCACTGCTTTTCTAGATGGATTCTACCCTTCTTCTTTTGCCTCAAGCAGAGGTATTGCAAACTTAATTTAAGAATCTTTGAAAGTATGCCTTTGGGAATTGATGCAATATAATTCCAGTAAACATGTATACTTTCCACTACATATTTTAATATAACTAGCCTTCCACCGTTTGAAAGAAGTCCGTTGACCTAAATCGAAACTCTTACTTCCACCATTTTTAATAAGCCACTCCCAATCATCGATTCTGTATCGATTTGGTTTCAAGAAAAAACCTGAATATTTAAAACCTTCTTTCATATTTTCCCTTGGGGCTGGAAGGATGCTCCCAGGAAGATTAGATTCATTGATTGAACAATTGTTGAGAATGATATAAGACTTTTCTAAGTTTATTTCCATACATGTTGCTTGAAAATAGAGATCATGGATGCCTTTCAGGGTCGAGAGATCTATAAACATTCGGTGAATGCAACGTAAGATGTCATTGATAAAAAGAAGGTGGGTAACCGATTCTCTCTTCAAGACCGTGATTCCTCTTAAAGCTTCATTGGCTTGGCTTCCTTAATCATTCTATTGAGGGCTTTGGATATAATTAAGAAGAGAAAGGGGGAAAGGGGACACCCCTTCATGAGACCTCTCGAGGCTTTGAAGAACCGAGTGTTGATAAGGACTACGAAAGAGGCAGACTGAAAACATCCCATAATCCAATTAACCATTTTCAATGGCATGCCCATCTATATAAGAACCAAACAGATAAAGGTTTAATTTACTATCGTAGGCCTTTGATCAATAATAGTAATGAACATGTTTCATAGAGCTAAGAATTGGAATCATAGTATTTACCCTAAATAAGTAGATAAGGTAATGGAAGATTAGTGCTAGTTTCCACTATTGAAGTAATACAATAGAGATGTCAAACCAACTTTTGTCTCTCACACTCTGACTTTTTTGTGATAGTCATTTGGTCATCGTAGAAGACATGCCATGGGCACTAAGGGAGGTTGTTTACAATTATGTAAGCCTTATCATAACCGTAATTGTTAATAGTGATACTAATGTAATAGCTATGAAACTATTATAAACATTTACGTTGACAGGTCCAATTTTAGGATGGCCACCTTTGCATTCTTCTTCTTGACAGATTGAAAAACTTCATGTGCCACTATGACCACATCATGAATTTGTCTATTTTGCAAGAAGCCAAATTGTTCCTCTCCTATAATCTCACTCAAGATTGGCTTCAACCTCCTCATGATGACTTTCCTAATAATTTTATAGACAACATTGTAGAAAGAGACGGGTCTGTAGTCCGTGAAATTACTCCCATCCTGTTTCTTGGGCATAAGACACAAGAAGGATGCATTGAAGGAACCCCAAATTGTACCACTTCTTTGGGATTCTCTAACCACCAATAGCAAGTCCTTTTTTACAATATCATAGAAAATTTTGAAAAAAAAACGATGATGAAACCATCCGGGCCTAGACTCTTTCCATTTTGCATGGAAGAGAGAGCTTATGAGATTTCATCTTTCGTCACCTTGTCCTCTAGGTCCTTATTCATATCTTCAGTGAACACTACAAGGAATTTGGAAGTCACTTGCATAATTTCCCGGATGGGGAAACCCTCGGGGGCTTTGAAGAGTTTTTGGAAGTACTTGGTGCTTGAATTAGCCTTGTCTACAAAGGAGCTCAGAGTTCTACCCTCCTCATCCTTTATTTCTCATATTGTATTGAGGTTCCTTAGGAAATTTGCAAATTGATGAAAATACTTAGTGTTGTTGTCTCCTGCCTTAAGCCACAATGCCCTACTCTCAAGCCTCCATGACTATTCTTATTTTTCTAACCAATTATGCATGAATACCTTAATATATTTGAGCTCTTGCAACTAGCTATGGTTGAGAGGACCCTCGTCTAACTGAAGGTATAGAACGGACAATTTTCCTTCTGTCTCCCTTAGGCTCCTGAGTTTGCAAGCCTTAAAGATTTGCAACCATTTTTTTGTTGCCGATTTGATTCTGGCCAAGTTCTTGACAATTTGAGCCATTAAGGGAGAGGGTGTCCACAGGATAACCTTTTCCAAGAGGATGTAACCAAGGACCGAAAATCCTCTTCTTCCAAGCAAACTTGGCTAAACTTCAGTAGAGCCTGAGGTGTTTTCGTACTTGACTTGAGTTTGAGTATGATTGGGCCCATACACATTTAGCACCGAAAAGGAGAAATAAACATATTTAACCTTCAACTTGACTGAAATCATAGACCAGAAAGAGGAGGAGGCTAAGGCTTTACAAGATGGGCTCCACCTTGTGATTAAACCCTTAACTAACTGTCAATGTTGACAACACTAAAGGACCAATTTTTGAGCTAGGGAGTTAGAGTTTCCTTTGATTTTTCACTAGAACACATCATCTATTGAATTAGGACTACATCCGAATTGAGGCTTAGGAGAATCCTCTTGAGGGATAACTTCTTACTGCCCCCCCCTACCCCTACCCCTCTCACATTGAAAGAGAGAAAGATCATTGCGGAGGGGCTTTCAGGGCACTCCTCGCTCTAAAGGCCCTGGCTATTGAGGCTTGTCTTCCTTTTCTAATCTCTACTGTAACTTTCTCTTGAGCATTATGAAAGTGAGATTTCCTACCCATAGGGTTAGATTGCGGGAGGTCCAAAGTGAGTCCCCTCTTGGAAGAGGGAAGATCCTTAGGGCTACAAATAGAAAAGAGACAAAGTATATCAACACATGACTGACTAATTTGCTACCAAACATGTTATACAATATTGTATGACAACAACGTGACTTTTACCTTGATACCGACGTTGCTCTGCACGATCGGTGCGATTGTTATGTTGAAACCTACGTTGATTGTGCGACCTGTACCAGAATACTTGCACTATCTGCGACATCGTGATCCTTTTGTTGCACACTTGCTCTCTCTCTTCCTTTGGCCTAGATCTCTAGATGGAATTCCTTCTCCACCTATCAAAGATCTCTTTGAATCACAGTCCTTCGTGATCCAACTTTCTTTGACTCGACACTTGAATGAGATGCTCTTCACCCAATAAATGAGATCTTACTCACTCATTCATGTCTAAGCAGAAGTCCTTCTTTACTTCGACACTCTCAAATGACTCCACACTAGAAAAATTCCTTCTTTGTTATCTTTATGTGAAAAGTATCTTCTCCTTCACCCTAACCTTACGTTTATAAGATTGAGTTATGACCTAACCCTAATCTCCAAAGTGATTGACGGTTAAGATTACTTCTCACCTCACTTGAGGTCAATGACTATTATTTAATTCACTAATGATAATTAAAGCATTTCCTTAAATACAAGTCAACTCACTAATAAAAACACTTTCTTTTAATAATTACTTTAATTAAAGTAAAGTCTTAAGGTAGAAGACTTTGGATGACTTCCACATGCTAGACACAAGACAATGTGGAAGTACTTGTCTGATACTACTATGCATCAACACTCCCTCTTAAAGAGGAAGGTACTTCTACCACCTGGATGTGGCTCTGTCTTCTCTACCATATATGCTACCATGGTTGCTCTCTAATCCAGCTAATTGGTTGCTCCCTCTGAACCAAAAGCTATCCCTGCCATCTTGCTCAGACTTGTAATACTTCCCTTTGAACATACTCCCAGAAGCCTCCTACTTTTGAGCATACTGCATGTCCATCTCATACCATGACTCCTCCTCGACAGACTTGGAATGTTTCAACTTCCCACCTGAACCCAAAGGATGACTCCCTCTAAGCTGCTCAACCTCTAGAGCTATCTGCTCGTTCTTTGTCACTCTATTGATTTCCATTGCTCACGTAGGTTGGCTTTTTAGCCTATACAAGTTGCTCTCTCTAAATACAAACACAACTATTGTGTCTGAGCTAGATTCTTCGGGCTTCTTGATCAATGTCTGTGCATCCTGGAATGCTACATCAAATCCCTTCTTCTCAATCACTAAGATTGAGAGCACACTACTCCTGAGTTCTAGCACCCATAACACATCCATCAGTCTCAATACGCCTCCTGACTTCGTCCGAAATGGTATTGTCCCAGATCCCTTTACTGCATGCTTGGTGCCCATACCAAGTTCCACATGCACATTTTATTCTGACTTTGTGAAGCTCTTGAACAACTCACTCTTGTTGATTTTATTAATATAAAATTTGGGCTCTTGTCTTGGGATAATGGCCCACCCAAGGAAAATAGAAATCAACAAATGGCCAAGCCTTACAAACCTCAATATTAGTCCATTGATCTTATTGGATGCTATCTCCCTTGCTTCCCTTTTGCTCCTTTCCTCAGACCCTACCCCTACACACTTGGATGAAAGTCATTCTCCACCCAATCAATAAGATCTCTTATCTCACTCTGTGTGTATTTTCTATCCACTAAGAAACAACCAACTCGTGCAACCTAGCACCTCCATTGTTGTTGTGCAAGATTGTACCTGCAACTACTCTGCTTCCCATATCTATCCCTGCATGAGATTTGTCTGATGTTGTCCCATGGACTTCTCTTCTCCTTTGGATTGGATAGATCTCTAGGTGAAAGTCCTTCTTCACCCCTTACTAAGATCCTCTCTGAGCAAAAATCATTCTTTTCTCTCTCCACGAGTCTCTGATTCCCATAGATCTGTCATCCTTTGATCTCCAGATGACAGCCCTTCTTCACCCATCTGAGATCCCCTTGAGTCACAACCATTCATGGCTCACGCACTTGAGAAAAAGTTTGTCTTTTCTCCAAAGTGGATGACTTAGGCACATGAGAAAAAGTCCTTTGCTCCCATGTGCTCTCATGTGTCTTAGATATATAGGTGAAAATCCTTATTCACCTATATGAGATCTCCCTGTTGGCTTCTGAACCTTCCGCCATTGCTCAACAAGCCACCAAACATAAATTTTTTGTTGCATGGACTCTACTGCCCACTGCTCAAACCTGTTGATTTTCCCTGGCTGTCGAAACTACCATTGTACTAACCTATGCGCTCTATGACCATGCTATATGTGCTAACAATGTGATTGTTACGTTGATACCTGCACTATTCCAAGCAACTTGTAACCGAATACCCACACTATTCTCAGTGACCGATCCAACTACAGTACGATCGTTCCCCTGAAATATGTCCTTTGAATTCTTATTGTTGGTTATCGATCTTATAATATCTCCTTGCATATATAATAGATCTCCTTGTCAATATGATATATATGCTACAAAATATAGTGGATATGTGATTGGTCCTTCAAACACCCATTACGACACTCCTGATCCAATAGATTTGTTGTTTGTGCAACCTGAGATTAGCTTCCTCTCAGAGAAACCTGGCTTTGATACCTATCAGGTATGTGTTATATTCTTTGCAAAATTCATCCATGTATTGTACGCTGATATTGGAGCAAAGAGGGTCTGGGGGGTACAAGAGCGAGAACCCCCGTGAAAATTTATTTGGTCCATTTTTTTTTTATGGTTTTTCGGCACATGGTTTTTTGTGGTTTTTCAGCCCATGGTTTTTTGTGGTTTTTCAGCCCATGGTTTTTTGCCAATGGTTTTTCTAATTCCTGTTAAGGAATTATGGTTGTTGACTAATCTGGTTTAATAGATTAGGGGTTTGGATGCCGCGAGATCCTATATGTATATTGTATTGTAAACAATGAATATGATGATTAGAAGATTGTAGGTGCGACTCTAACAGGTTGTTGGTTTTCCCGGTTTAGGTTTCCAGGGTAAAAATATATGTGTTATGTGTGTGTGTGTGTGTGTGTGTGTGTGTGTGTGTGTGTGTGTGTGTGTGTGTGTGTGTGTGTGTGTGTGTGTGTGTGTGTGTGTGTGT